>QLTV01002269.1:1621064-1650219 GCA_003457575.1 Thermophis baileyi
CACGTGCCCACAGAGAGGGCTCTGCGTGCCACCTCTGGCACGCGTGCCATAGGTTCGCCATCACGGGCCTATAGTTTTGAATTTTTTGGTTATCTGTATCCTCCTTAGGAATTAAAGTTATGAGCGCCTCTGTCCAAGAGTTTTGTATTTTCGCTCTTTCTAACATTTCATTATATATCTCTAACATGATTTCTTCTAGTGCCTCTTGTAGCATTTTATATAATTCCGCGGGAATCCCATCCGGTCCTGGTGTTTTATTATTTTTTTGTTTTTTAATTGCCCCTTTCATTTCTAATAGTGTTATCTTCCCGTTTAACATTTCTCTATCTTCTTCTATTATATTAGGTAGATTTCTCTTTTGTAAATAATTCCTGATATCCTCTTCTTTAATGTTTTCCTGGCTATACAGTGTTTGAAAAAAGTTTTGGACAATCCTTTTCTTATCCTCTCTCTTATGACATATATTCCCCTGTTCATCTTGTAATTGTTGTATCAGTCTTTTAGTTTCTTCTTTTCTTAATTTATGAGCCAATCATCTGCCAGGTTTATTTGCAGTTTCAAAATAGTTTTACTTTGCCATTGTTATATTCCTTGCCATTTCTTCTTGTTGAATTAAATTATGTTTCGCTAGATCCCATTCTTTTATAATTTTATTATTCTGTGGTTCTTTTTGTAATGCCTTTTCTATTTCTTTAATTTTATCTTGCAGTTGTTTTTGTTTTTCCCGCTTCTTCAAATATTGTCCTCGAACTTATCCAATTTTTTACGTATATCACAACTCCTCTCTTCTTTTTTTGTGCTAGCGCTAAATGTAAGTTTCCTAGTTTGGGGCAATTTAAAATATTATTATATTTTTCTTTAATATGGACTTCCTGTATACAAATTATGTCCATATTTAATTTTTGTAACCTAATTAATGTTTTCTTCCTTTTACTGGGTGAGTTTATACCATTTATATTTAACGATACTAACCTTATCTCCTCTTCCATCTTATTCCTTGTAGTTAAATTTTAGTCCCTTTCTTGTTCTTATTTCTGTCTGCGCTCTTGTTCTTGCTCCTTCTCTCTCTTGACATTCCACTTCTCTCCTATCCCTAGTCTCTTGTTCTACTATCTTCTCTTCTGACACCCTTTCCTCTAGAGTTTTACTTTCTACCTCCTCTCTACTGTCCTGTTCATCTTCCTCACTTATATAGTGATCATAAAACTCTTGGGCTTTATCTATCGAATCAATGCGAAACCTTTTCTCTTGCCACGTGATTAGCATGCCTTCAGGAATGAGCCATCTAAACATTACTCTATGTTTTAACAGTTGTGTGGACAGAAACTGGTAACTTTTCCTTTGCTCCCTTACTCGTCTAGGTATCTGTTTTAGTGTAACAATCTCTTTCCCTCTGAACACCAATGACTCTTCTCGTGTTTTACCATACACCTCATCTCTTACTTTTTTCCTAACAAACTTGACATGTACTTCTCTCGGGAGCTTATGTCTACAGGCATAATTAGTGTGTATATGGTATACTTCATCAATCTCATTTTCAAATTCATTTTTGTTCTTCTGTGAAAATTCCGCTAGTAGTTCCACCATTATTTTAGAGAGATCTTCTTCCTTGCTTTCGATTATGTTTTGGAACCTCAAATAGAGCATTGATTTTTCCATTTCGAGATTTATTATAGTCTTTTCTAACGCTCTATTTGCCGCCCACATTCTAGTTTCCGTTGTCTCTAGTTTTTTTTTCATTTGTTCTGTTTTGGTTTCTACTGTTTTTATTTTCTGCTCATTTTTTGTTACCATTTCTTGCATTGCACCCATTTTCTCATCCAATTTTTGTATTTCTCCTTTCACTTCTCCTATGTCATTTTTGATTTCCTTTTTAATATATTCCGTGTTATTCACCATCGCCTCCTGCATCTTCATCATAGTTTCTTGTATGGATGCCAATGTTACTTGCATGCTCTGTAAGTTTGCCGCAGTATTAGTTTTTTTCCCCTCCCAGTAAACTTTCCACTGAACCCGAGGGTGAGGCCATTGTTACTGTTGCCTTTTTCCCTCCTATTTTGGTAACTGTGGTTGTCGTACTTGTCATTTTGATGTTTTTAAAAAAGTTTTTCCACAGTACCATATATCTTTCTCCTTTAACACTTTTCAAATTATCCCTTTTCTCAATAATTTATTTAACTATCCTAAGGTACTTCAAGTAAATATTAACCATCAGTTATAACAATCTTATATTCTATATTTGTTAAAAAAACATTTATATTTCTTATTCTTCTATTAATAGTCTCTAAATATAATATATAATTAATATAACTACTATAAATATAAATACTATACTATAAATAACAATCTATTTGTCTTATTCTTCTATTAATATATTTTTAATAATACTATGTATGGTGTATAAGTAGTATAAATAGTATATAGAGTAATTTTACTAATCCCCTCTTAAAATTAATATACGTAATATATATGCTATAAATTGTTATAACTAATGTACCAAGACTTTTTTCCTCCTAGTTTGGTAACTGTGGTTGTCGTACTTGTCATTTTGATGTTTTTAAAAAAGTTTTTCCATATACGTAATATATATGCTATAAATTGTTATAACTAATGTACCAATATAAATATTTGTATAGGTTATTATCTAAATATTACAGCTCTATAAGTGTAGATATAACTATATTTGCCACAACTTCTGTCCATACCGCTTTGTATCACACAACTTGCTCTTCTCTTTATGCAAAGTCTTTCCTTCTTTTCCCCCCTTTTTCCAAATCAGTCCTCTTTTTCCTTTTTATGGCAACAAACCGCAAGAATTGCCCTCAGAGTTCTACTATCGATCCACTATCATAAAGTTCTTCCTCGTTTCGTTCTCTTTCTTCTCGGGTATACAGTTTTTTCCCCCCTCTCCTTCAAGATGTCGCCGTCCTTCAGAAACGCCCTGTCACCATAGATTTCCTTCACAAGAATTTTCCCTCCCGGACACCAGGTCTCTTTCTTTCTCTTTCTTTCCACACGTCAAACAGTCTCTACTATCGATCTACTGTTACCGAATTTTTCTTCGCTTCATTTCGTTTCGTCTCGGGTGCGCCATTTTTCCCTCTTCTCCTCCAAGATGTCACCGTCTTTCAGAATCACCCCATCACCGCAAAACCTCTTCACAAAATTCCTTCCCTCCGACACCGGTTTTCTTTCTGTCTCTTATCTCCGCTCGAAAAAACAGTCTCTGTTATCGATCCACTATCACCAACTTCTTTGTCGCGTCTCCTTTCAATCCTTAACAGTTTGGGTCCTCTGCTCCTACCGCCGACTTGCCACTTTCCATTCCTCCTTTGAGACTTACTTCACCGTTAATCAATCGTAAAACAATCCACAGTTTCAGCGAGTTTTTCTATCTGTCTCTTATTCTTCTTATCTCTCCAATTTCTCCGATTTCGCAAGCTGCTTGCCACTTTTCTCTTCCATAGCTAAACGTTCGGGACCTCACGCCTCCAGAGCGGCCATTAGGCCGAGTTTCTTCGCATTGTTTATGAGAGTTCCTCAGGTCCCACAGGAGCGGCACTTCTCACGGAACCACTGAGGGAACCCCTCTTTTTCCTCATTCCCTCCAGGATCCGATTTGCCCCTAGGGGCTTCCAAAACACAAAAAAATCGGCTGAAACAAGCAGAGTCCCGCTCGTTCCAGCCACTACAGCATGACATCACCACCGGAAGTCCAAATGTATTTCATTCTCAAGGGAATTTTCTTTTCTTTGGGGAAAAAATATAAACACATATTCACAATAAAGCAACTAAATCACTAAATAAATATATACATTCACTACTTCACTACATTCATAAATACATATACTAAATAAATACATTCATTGACCATAATTCATAATATACTATATTTCATTTATGCTTGTAGAATTTTTCTATTAAGAAGTACATGTTTTATTCTCACTCTCTTGCTCTCTTGCTCTCTCTCCCTCTCCCTCTCCCTCTCCCTCTCCCTCTCCCTCTCCCTCTCCCTCTCCCTCCCCCTCTCCCTCCCTCCCTCCCTCCCTCCCTCATCTATCCTTTGCAAGAGGTAAAAATATTTTGGATACTCAGGCGATGATGTACTTGACAATTTCTGTAATTGTAAATTTAGCAGTGTCTGAAGTCTATATTTTAGTTTGCTAATAAGTATCATTTTTTCCTTCTGTGTAATTGAAATTATGTGATGGACTTTGACACTGTATTTTTAGTGTAATGGGAAAAAATATTTAAGTCCACATTACAGTGGAAAGTCAATTAACAAGCACTAAGGAAATAATTTTCATCTCCTTGACCAAAGGAGAGAGATTGGGAGTTTTGAATAAAATACTGTTGTTGGCTTGGTGGTAGAAGGAGAAAGAGAAAGGCAATGGAAATGTGACAGGTCTGTCCAATAGATAGCTCTATCCGTGAGATCTCATTGAGCGAAAGACTTATTAGGGCAGTTATCCTAGAGTACAAGTAATAAATATTAGAGAAAAATCCAATAAATGTGCCTAGCAAGTGACATGGTGATTAAAGGACTAGTCATCACTGAGTAGGTTAGTCCAAAAAGAAATGGATACAAAAAATTGCAACCTGGTACAGTAATCAGATGTGATTAACCATGTGCACTAAGTTATGTTACCTGATGTGCTTATATGTTTTGTTTTAATAGAAGTTCTGTATGTAATACTCACTTTGGTTGAATATTAACACGCTATGTATAATAAAGTACCATTTCTTTATTGCAGGGGCACATTCTATGAATTCAGTGGACACCTCAGGCTTTGCTTGACACATAAAGAAGCATATATTTCAAAAGAGGCAGGTGCAGGGACATTGTGTTTTTGTGTTTGTGTGTGTGTAAACATAGGAGTTCTCATGGATCAAAAGTGTTCTTTAAGCATTTGAAGGCCCTTTGCTTCCAAAGCCATTCATTTTATTCCTTAATTTCAGGATTGGGGGAGAACATTTTGCTTCTACACCTTTAGTGGTATTTCTGGTGACTATAAGTTGCAACTCTGGCTGGTTGCACTTTTTCTACCCCTTTCTTACTGGCCTGACTTGCTTAGTGATAGCTAATCCCTTCATCATCATTTTACTTGGCATATCTATTGAGTTTTCATATGTATTCATAATAGTAATGAGAAATAGTAATTTTCATTTTGTCTGAGTCCAAATAAGCAGGATAAAGAACACTTCAAAATAAAAGTGGAAAATGGAGCAGAAAAATCATTAAAAGACAGAAAATGCAAAATGAAGTTCTTGTGTAGCATCATGCTAGAAAATGGATAGATGTGTTATAAGTCCAGAAGTGGAATGGATCAGAAAAGATAAGGTTCTCTCCATTATATAGTCTATGCATCATGCCATGGCTATCTCATTATGAGACAGCCAGTTGATGTAGTAGTTAAGGCACCAATCTAGAAAGCAGGAGAATGTGATTTCTAGTCCCAACTTAGTTACAAGGCCAGCTGACTGAGTTGGACCTATCACTCTCAGCCCTAGGAGGAGTCAATCTTGCCAAGAAAACTGCAAGGACTTGTCCAGGCAGTCTCCAGGAGTCAAAACTCATCTAAAGGAACCCTCTGCCACAAAATAACAACCAACTTTCCATATGAGTTGTGCTGGATTATAACCAACTCCATACTAATGTGACTGAATGGAGTTGACTGGATTAAGAAAAGCTCCATTGTGGTTTATCTGAAACTGAAGCAAAGTTGTCATTTCCTTTCCCTTACTGCTGAGTGCCTATTTTCCCATTATAGGAATTCTAGCCTTCTTAGTCCTGGAAACCATAACTTCCTTTCTTTCCTCCTATGAGCTTTCACATCTTGTTGAGTCCAATGGTTCATTCCTGATACTTCTTTGTAGGCATTGATTAAAATATATTTTCTCTCTTCCCAACTTTGACCACTGTAGCCATGGTTACAGCTCCTGATTGGGTAGTAGAAGATATTGTATTAGTAAGGGCAAAACAATTGTCTGCTTTCTCAAATCCATTTTTCCATTATTTTAGACATAAAAGAAAGTTAGGAGAAACAATGTTGGGAAGCAAAGCTACTTAGAGAAAAGAAAATGCTTACAAAGTAGCATATATTTAGCTTTGTCTAACTCAATAAAGAAGTGCCACCTGATTATCCCTTACTACAACCCTCCAAGTTTTCTAAACACTCACATTCAATCAATTATTCAGCTGTATTATTCACATGTATACTGTAAATTAAATATAGAGGGTTACTCCTCTAACCCTTTTCAGGCTTTTGTTTCAGCTGCCTTCTGTACCATAAATAAACAATTTGTGCTTCAATAAAGGAGTGTGACAGATCCCTGTTACTAAATAACACTAGGGGAAAAAATTTCCACAATTACAGAAATCTAACATGCTATTATTTCATTACCATGGGTACAATAAGGCTTTAAAACACAAGCAAAAAAAAATATGGGTTTGTACCTGGAAAGCTTTACTAGTAGCAATCACCCACAATTTGATTTGATTTTTTTTTCCAAATGATCACAAAGATGCAAAGAATCTGAAATTTTAAAAAAATGACAGGGGACATGAGATGCTTTATTTTTTAGTGGAATGTGAATGAGGAGTTTTTAGCTAGATGGGACAGTTTAGAGATGTGCAGACTGAATGGTGCTCTTTACCTTGTTCTCAGTGGAGATATGTAGTGATTGAATTGTGATGGTCTCTGCCCATTCTCAGTGTTTTGACTTTTGAGGGGAAGTGAAGATAACCTCAGGTCATCATCTGATTATGTTGATGAAATGGAGGAGTGAAAATTGAGGGTGGTGTGGAAATATCCTAATGCAAAACCATTAAAAAAATTCACTAACTTCTATTTTTGCCCAATAATATGAATCTAAGCTTGCCTTTCATTGAAAAATCTAAAAATTGTGTTTTAATTCCTCTGCATTATGAGTGAAATAGTTCAAAATTGCTGACATTTAAAACAACAACAATAATAACTTTTTGAAGCCTTTTAAAAAAAGCACTTACTTTCTACAGCTGAGAAAATGGCAATTTCTTTGATTTGTAGCCATAAAATGTACACCCGCTGTTAATGTCACTTCCCACAGACACACTTTGTCAAAATTTACTTTTATCTAAGGGAATTACCCTAAACAATGTTTCTTAATAGGCCTTTATAGAACACTTTCTGCTTATTTTTTCAGATATGCCTTATTACTGATACTGAATTTCATACACAGTAATTCAATGTTTCCCACTGAGAACATTTAAGCTATTCATTATTCCTGAAGATATAGAGGAGAATTTGATTAATTGATTCTGTTTTTTCATACATTTAAATGTATGAGAAACTTATATGATTATTAAGGACAGTTGGTTGGCAACAATTTATTTTTTTATTTAAAAAGACAGTAAAAGTGTTGTAATTGATTGCTAGAGTTATACAGTATATATTTCCCATGTGGAATATTTGTTTGATACCTTAATAAAATTTAAATATAGTAGTTTTAAATGTAATCAAGGATGTGGCTCAAATGCTTACACTAAACATTATATAAGCTGGGTTTATCACAGCAATAAGGGATTCCATGCCAGGTATAATTGTGTCAATTATTAGTGCCAAGAAGATATCATGCTTATAGTGTGCAAATGTATGAATTTAACAGAGCCAAATGATTTTTTTTAATATCCTAAAGATAAATCCTCAACAAAGAATTATTCTATCAAGGCCTTGAACACAACTGCAAATCTACCTATACTTCATCATGGTACTAGAATAGTCTTGTCTTCGTTGATTTAATTCTATTTATGGCATAATATTAATAAGTCTGATTGGCTATCTAGGGATTCTAGATAGAGAAGAGCAATCCAGTTTGGGAACAGGAAATCTTCATGTGCTTGGCTTACAAAAAATGTAAGTTTAGCCAATTTAAATGTGTGTAACACACATTTAACACACATATACACAGGCACACACATTTTGATAAATATCTGCAGCAGAACCTATATTATGAAATAGCTTGATATTTGTGATCAAGACTGGCACCTCTAATTATTGTGGTCCGTAGGAAACTTTTGGAGGTTTTATGTTTCTAAATGTTGTGATTTAAAACAAATGCTTCGGCGGTTCAAATCTCACCGGCTCAAGGTTGACTCAGCCTTCCATCCTTCCGAGGTGGGTAAAATGAGGACCCAGATTGTTGGGGGCAATATGCTGATTCTGTGAACCGCTTAGAGAGGGCTGTAAAGCACTATGAAGCGGTATATAAGTCTAAGTGCTATTGCTATTTATTGTTAGTTTATTTTTGTGTGCCATGAAAAATCATTTGGATTGGGCAGCATAAGACTGTCTAAATAAAACAAATACTATTGAATCTATCATGGTCCAATTTCTCTCTAAATGTGTATTAACTAACATGGGTGTAAAAATATTCACATTTTCATGGTTTTCTGAAAGATTATTCATATGCTTGGACTACAGAACATTGTGTGCATGCTAACTATCACTGATACCATTATAGAACTGCCATATGTTACACTCAATAACCAGTTTGGAATATGATTTAAAAAACTGGCTCTCTTACAGAAGTAAAGCTACTGCATTCTCCTGACATATGCAATTAATTGAACGATCAGCCCTTGGCGGAGGAAAAAGGATTTACAGTGCACCTTATTCCAAGACTTCAAGATGATTGCACTATTAAGCAAGACTCCCACAAATCTACAAGTTGTCTTTCCTGGTAGTAACAAATAACCTTACCTAAACTATATAATTACATACATAACATCTTGCCTCCTTAACCTTATGCTGCTGGTAACTACTGAGTTTTATAAATTACATTCACAGATAGGTACCCATGTCTCCTTCTGCAATGATCAGTAAAGAAGGACTAATTAAGCTGGAATGTAAAATTCAGCAGGAAAGAAAAATGGCCTTAAGAGCAATCCAAGAGAGATTAATGCTCCCTGTTTGTGAATAATCCATTCTATTAAAATCTGTGTCGATCCACATTCCAATCCCAACCATGATTAGCTTTGGAGAGCTCTCATTTAAACACAATTGTTTCCCTTATGGTACCTGTTATGAAAGCAAAAATGTTCCCTACAGTGACTGTAAAAATACCTTAAAATAAAATAAGGCATACATAGGGAACTCAGCTATTCTTCCCTTTCAACAACTTTGCATTTTGTCTCTGTTATCTGAGGAGAGAATTGCATTCATATTAGGGAAAGTGAGCTTGGTACCTTGAGGATAGTGAGCTAGAAAATGTCTAAGCTATTTGTATTTGCCACTTTGCTAAAGTGTATGGAAGTCTGGTCAGTAGCCAAAAGAATGGAAAATGTCAATATTTATCCCAACTAAAAAAAAGGTGGTACAAAAGATTGTTCCAACCATCAAACTATAGCCTTGATACCACATGCAAGTAAAATTCTTTTGAAGGTAATCCAGCAATGTTTGCATCCAACCGCCAACAGAGAAGTGCCCGATGTACAAGTAGGAATTTGGAAAAGAAGAGGAATGTGTGATCATATTGTCAATCTATATTGGATGAAGGAAAAAGCAAAGGAATACCCAAAAGACCTCTACATGTGCTTCATTAACTATACAAAAGCCTTTGATTGTGTTGACCATGACAAGCTCTGGAACTGCCCCAAATAACCGGGAATATCACCCTACGACATCCAGCTCATTCAATAATTGTACTCTGGTCAGGCAGCCACTGTAAGAACAGAATATAGAGACACAAAATGATTCAGAATTGAAAAAGGCACTCAGCAAGGTTGCATCCTGTCATCTATACTATTTAACATGTACACAGAAATAGTTATGAGAAATGCACATTTGGGGGAATCTACAATTGCGGTTAAAATCGGTGGTAGGAATATCAACACCCTCCGATAAGCAGATGATACAACATTGCTCACAGAAAGCAAGGAGGGTCTGGAGTGACTAATCCTGAGAGTCAAAGATGAAAGTGAAAAATTTGGATTGTACATTAACATCAAGAAAACAAAGAAACTGACAACTGCAGAGAACACACAGGTCAGAATGCAGATTGACAATGAGACCAGAAAAATAATTCATCTTCCTGGGCTCTAAAATTGACCAAAGTGGTGATTGAAACCCTGAGATCAGAAGGCGTATAGCACTTGGAAGAACTGCAATGTCTGCCATGAATATCTGGAAGCATTTGGAAGAACTGCATTGTCTGCCATGAATATCTGGAAGAGCAAAGACATCAACCTCACAACCAAATGCAGATTAGATAACACAATAATTTTCCAATTGCTACTTATGGCTATGAAACTTGGACTCTGAAAAAGGCAGATAGGAGAAGGATAGATGCCTTTGAACTGTAGTGCTGGAGGCAACAATTACATATCCCATGGACTGCAAAAACAACAAACAAAGAAGTCCTAGACTGAACTTCACAAAAAATATCATTTGAAGCTAAGTTTGCGAAACAGAAGCTGATATACTTTGATCATGTCAGAAGAGCTGACTCACTTGAAAAGTTAATCATGCTGGGACTGATCAGTGGAAAAAGGAGAAGGGACTGCCCTAGTTTCCACTGCCTATACCGTATAAAGGATGAGACTGGGATGACCATAGTGGATCTGAAGGAGCAAGTGCGAGACAGAGGGGCAGGGACTGTGCTGATCCATAGAGTAGCTGAGGGTTGGACACAACTGAATGTCTGACAATGAAAATGACAATGATTTGTATCCCAGGATCAGATTCAATGGAGAGGAGATCTTGCTGGGACATGGATCTGCTTAAGGCTTACACATCCTTGTTGCCAAAGAAATCCTAGTTGGGTTCATTATCAGCAATTGATAATGAAATTGCTGGCTCTTTGATGCCATCTAGTAGTCATATGGATTCCTGTTGCTTAGATAGGGTAGTCCAGGCCTTGTTGGGAACATAAAAGACTATTAGAAGATTTCATGTGTCTACTCTCAAGCAATTGTTTTGTTTATTTTCTAAATAACTCTGAATGGATTTCGGGTTTAGCCTAAATTGGGCAGGATAATATATATGTTAGAGAGTTGGTGTTCACTATGTTCAAGTTTGTACCTGACACAATGACTTTATCTTCACTCCAGTTTGATAACAAGAACTTAAATCTCATGTAAGGATTTTTGAGATCCCTTGGATACATCATTATCCAATTCCATGTTCTGTTTTGTATTTAATTTTGTTGATTTCCATTTAATAAATGATTCTATTGGTTTTGGCTTAGAATGCTTTATCATTTATGTGTTTATATATATTACTGTTAATTGTAAGTTCTGAAGTCAAGCAACATGGTCAATCAGACTAGGAAAGTTATGGCCATGTAAAGAGAACAGTATCCAGATGCCTCTTTGCTTTCTTCCTTTTCGTCCTTCCTTCAACTGTAGGTATGTTAGTGGCCACATTATCAACCCCTTGCATGACTTTACCATCTTTGATCTCAGTAATATGGAAATTCCAATGGACTACACCAGATATTGGAGACAGAATGGATAACAACCAACAGCTAGGAAGAAATCAGTATATGAATTGTTCTGATGAGACTTTATTTTTGTTTCTTTCAACTTAGTTTTTATAGTGTACTTTTTGGTCCTTCTTTTGCTTGCTTTTCAGAATTTTATTTTGCCACACTATAACTGAATAAGGGTAGAAAAGGCCACAACACTAAAACACCATGCTTTTAATTCATATCACTCTTATTCGTCTAAATATTTTTGTTAAATATCAGAGAAAAAATTATCAAAATACTTTTATGTTTTGTTTTTTTTAAAAGCTACCCTTTCTTGCAAAGTGGAGAAAATATCTACAAGCTTTGTGTCATCATCTGAATCATTTTTAAATATGCCTGTTTCAATTTTATGTTATCTCATAATAACTTGCAATCAGCAGTATTTTAATCAAAACAAAATAAGAGCAGAAAATTCAAAGGGTAGATAGGGTTCTTTTTCCTTTTATTTTAATTTATTTTCACAGCCCCAAAAGAATTGCTTGCAATAAGCTGAGAGTTGGGTCATGCATCAACACTCAGTAATTTGACATAAAGATAATATTCTACATCACACAATAGTCAATTAGTTGTTCTTTCTTCCTGGTTGCTGTTGTTTGGAATGTGTGCACACAATTTCAAACACTAAGCTACACTTAATTAAGAACGACAAATTTAGGAGTCTTCAGACTTCCAGGCAAATGGAAGATGGCTCCTTTAAAAGCAGAGCCACTGACTGCGGTGGAATGAGGAACCTGCAAGTAGACTGGTTGTTCCTAATTCCTCTTTGGACAAGAAGAGGACTTCAGATTGCCCACAATTGCTCCAGACTGTTGTTCCTCATTCTGAGATCATAAGACAGTGGTCTCAAGTGGTCTTTAGAGCGTTAAGAGATGAGGGAATAGCCATCTTTCTCGAATCATAGTTGGGTCCTTCAAGAACACTTGGTTTGCATTCTATAATAGTATGTTGGAATGACCCTGGAGACTGGATGAAAAGATCCTGTCTAGGGAACAGCTGGATAAGAAGCATAGCCCACAGTTGCATAGTGGGGAGAGCAAGAAGCTCAGGAGGAACCGACCCTAAGATATTGGGCTATAAAAGCAATGGGAGAATTGTACTTTCAGACTTGCATGATTGATGTCAACATTAATATTTCCATCATAGGTTCTTGTTCTCATAATTTGAGTCATTATCTGATTTTTACAACAATTTATATGTTGATCGTTAAACAAATCATGCAGTCATTAAACAAATCCAGGTTCTTCAATAGGTGTTTTTTGTCATTTGCCAGAAATTGGCCCAAAAGTTTCCAAATTGCCATCATGTGATTGCAGGATTATGCAAATGGTCATGAATGTACTTCCAATTCTTTCCAAAAGACTTGGGGGTGGGATTGGAACTTTGGTGTTATATACGTTGATGGCAGCAAGATTACTTTATGCACAAAAATGGAAGAACACTTTGATTTCCACAATGGACAAATGGTTGCAAAAGTTGATGGAGTTAGCAGAGATGGCTAAACTGACTGCTTTGATTAAAGAAAAAAACACAATTACTTTTGTTTCTACTTGGAAACAGCTTTTGGACTTTGTGCTTGAGGTGGAAAAATGAAACTTTGATTTTGGGTTTTACCGATTACATAGGTTTGTTGTTACAGAAATGGCTAGTTTATACTACTCTGTAAAAGTAAAAAGCTGAGGTTTGATGTTATTATCTTATATCTGCACCATTATCTGCACCAAAGGGAATTGGAAGTCAATGCCTTTTCTTTCCTTTTCCTCTTTTTTCTATACTTTTTCCTTCCCTTTTTCCTTCTTATTCTTCCTACTATTTTCTTTTGTATTTTTGTATTTTATATTATAAACTAATTTTTAAAAAAGGAAATGAATGTGGGCTGGTTTCCAAGTGCCTGGATTACAATCATGTGACCACGGCGGTGATGCAACAGTCATAAGTGCGAGTACAGGTTGTAAGTAACTTTTTCCAAGGCTGCCATAACTTTGAACCATCATTAAACAAATAGTTGTAAGTTCAGAACTTCCTGTAAAGAAAGGCAAAGAAAGTGCTGTCTGTGCCTAGGACATTACTGGAACATTTCTCTTAAAACTATATTGTAGAGACTGTTTTTTTCACAAAGCTCTATCCTGAATATACCCATGGCATGCTGTGATTGAAGCAATAATAGATAAACTGGCTTTTGTAACAATTGGCATTTGACAACTGAAGATGATAAATCTGGAAATGGTGGATCAGAAGCAGGAATGATCACTCCAGAGAAAACAGGAGGGATGAATGTGGGGAGGGGGGTTGGTTGAAATAATCAAGTAATTTACATTACTCTATAACTCAGCATTACATTAACATTTTGACTGTTTCAATCAAGTCCCAGCTTTTCCAGAACAAAGTCTAACAAAGCACAGAACCTGCTGTCCATAAAAATCAAAACAGAGCTATATCTTGAGAAAATGGTAACTTTCTGACAGCGCTGCTTCCCTCTGCTGCTTAGTAATGAGTGAGTTGGACACCTCCTGACAGCTCAACCTCAGATAAATATTTCAAACATATCATGCAAGAGATTCACAGATCAATCCCCACCTCCATGAAATCAGTGGAGCAAGACAGAAAGCCATTTTGAACCGGTGCAGCAGAGCAGAACACAATGAGAAGTACTTAAAATACACCCTGTGCCTGTTGATGTTTCAGGAAGCTGGTTCAGATAACAGAGGTAATACTTTGGATTCTAGTTCTCGTGCCTCAATAGTGCAATACAAGCAGGCATGGGGGAAAATGTGTATCTCGATATACAAATAACGGTCAATGATTTTTTTTCCCTATTGTGTAGAATTTTTTTTACAGCAATGTAGGGTTTGTTTGTTTTCAAAAAAGTGGGGATTTTTGATGTGTGAAAGATATAACACATAAATTACATTATATTACATGAAAGAATTACATTAAAATGTAATTAATTGTTAAAAGGAAAAGGAAAAGGAAAAGAAAGGAAGAGATAAAAAGGATATAGAAAAAAGAAAAAAATAATATATACATTCACGTGTCTGTGTGTGTGTGTGTGTGTGTGTTTGTGTGTGAATTCTGATCTTTCTCTTGGCAATCACACATACAATTCTAATCAAACCTCTCTCTCTCTAAGATTAGAATAGAATAATAGAGTTAGAAGGGACCTTGGAGATCTTCTAGTCCAACCCCCTGCTCAGGCAGGAAACACTATACCATGTCAGACAAATGGTTGTCCAATCTCTTCTTAAAAACTTCCAGTGTTGGAGCATTCACAACTTCTGGAGGCAAGTTGTTCCACTGATTAATTGTTCTAACTGTCAAGAAATTTCTTCTTAGTTCTAGGTTACTTCTCTCCTTGATTAGTTTCCATCCATTGCTTCTTTTCTTGCCTGCAGGTGCTTTGAATAATAAATTGACTCCCTCTTCTTTGTGGTAACCCAGGAGATATTGGAACACTGTTATCATGTCACCCCTAGTCCTTCTTTTTATTAAACTAGACATACCCAATTCCAGCAACCATTCTTTATATGTTTTAGCCTCCAGTCCCCTAATCATCTTTGTTGTTCTTTTCTGCACTCTTTCTAGAGTCTCAACATCTATTTTACATCATGGTGACCAAAACTGAAAGTAGTATTCCAAGTGTGGTCTTACCAAGGCATTATAAAGTGGTATTAGCACTTCACATGATCTTGATTCTATCCCTCTGTTAATGCAGCCTAGAACTGTGTTGGTTTTTTTTGGCAGCTGCAGCACACTGCTGGCTCATATTTAAGTGATTGTCCACTAGGAGTCTAAGATCCCTCTCAAAGTTACTACTATTGAGCTAGGTACCACCTATACTATACCTGTGCAATTAGTTTTTCTTGCCTAAATGTAGAACCTTACTTTTTTCACCATGAAATTTCATTTTGTTAGATAGGGCCCAATGTTCAAATCTGTCAAGATCCTTCTGTATCTTAAATCTATCTTCTGGAGTGTTGGCCATTCCTGCCAGCTTGATGTCATCTGCAAATTTGATGAGTTCCCCATCTATTCCCTCATCCAAATCATGGATGAAGATGTTGAAGAGTACTGGGCCAAAAAGAGAGCCTTGGGTTACCCCACTGCATACTTCCCTCCATGTACAGTAGATGCAGGTCCATTGAGGACTACATGTTAAGTGTAGTTAGTAAGCCAGTTACAAATCCATCTGGTGGTGATGCTGTCTAACCCACATTTTTCTATCTTATCAAGTAGTAGGTTGTGGTCTATTTTATCAAATGCCTTACTAAAGTCCAAATAAATTATATCCACAGTGTCAGGGTTCCAAATAGCATCCAAAATTAAATCAGAGTCCGAGTCCAAGTATTCCTCAAAGTTCCAATTTATTAATAGAGCCATGTTGGCACATCTGGGTGAAACCCGAATCTGAAGTCCTCCGGGTTTCACCACCCAGTTGAAAGTTCAAGCCCTTGCCCCCACACCCACAAATCTATCGCATTGTCCAATCTTCAATTGCCATGCTGGCAGAGTCCACCCATCTCCTTCCATGCAGGTGCAGAGGTGCAGAAACAAAGGACGACTTTGGCTTCCTAGAAAGAATTTGTTTTGGCTACATACTAACAACCTCATACAATCCTCCCTCTCATTTTCCCACAGTAGAAAATGCATAGTAAAATAGTATAAATTGTGGCAGGCCTAAGATCCCAAATAAAATGGCTTCGGCCTGACAGGTGGCCTCCCCTCAGGAGAAAACCGTATCCTAAAGAAAAGAAGGAAAACAACATAGGGGGTTAATACAGCATCACTAACCACCTCTCCACCCCCAGGGGGACCCTTTGGCTTATCCAGATATTTGTCGTGGAATTGCTTTACTAATCTGTCAGCTTTCACATCCCAACTTTTTACCCAGGTAGCTTCAGACAAAGGGTACCCTTTCCAATGTACTAGATATTGTATACATCCTGGAGTCTAAAATTTTCTTCACTTCATAATGAGTCTCCCCTTGGATGACTACTGGAGGAGGGGATGGTTGGGTCTGTGGCCTTATGCTAGACCCAGTCATAGGCTTTAATAGACTACAATGGAAGACAGGGTGAATCTTCCCCAATATTCTAGGTAAATCAAGCTGAACTGTTATTGAGTTGATTATCTTAATTATTGGGAAAGAACCCAAGAACTTTGGTCCTAGTTTCTTGCTAGGCATTCTTAACCGTATATATTTTGTAGACAAGAAAACTTTATCCCCCACATGGAAGGGGGGCTGGAGTGATCAGTGCTTGTCAACTTGCTTCTTGTAGGCTTCTGCCGCTTCAGTCAGTGCTTTCTTGGTGTTCTCCCACCCCTTTTTCAGTGTCTCCATCCACTTAGTTAGAGACATGGAAATGGCGGCTTCTCGGGGTAGTTCAGGCATGGGAACGAATTCCATGCTGCCGGTAACCTGAAAAGGAGTTAGTCCAGTGCTGCTGTGGACAGCGTTGTTATATGCCACCTCTTCAAATGGTAGCAACTCTGACCAATTGTCCTGCTGGTAATCCACATAACAACGGATATATTGTTCGACCATTGCATTAGTACGTTCAACTGCTCCGTTCGTACTCGGATGAAAAGCCGAGCTGAGTCCTTGGGTGGATCCAACAGCCCTCAGGAACTCTCTCCAGAACTTGGCTGTGAACTGTACGCCTTGGTCGGAGATGACTCTTTTTGGCACACCATGGAGGTGGTAAATGTGTTCGAGAAATAGCTTTGCTAGCTTCCTGGCCTATGGTAATCCCGAGCAAGCAATGAAATGGGCTTGCTTGGAAAACAAGTCGATGACCGTCCAAATCACCGTATTCCCACTGCTGTCTGGGAGTTCTACAATGAAGTCCATTTCAATTTCCTCCCAGGGTCTGCTTGGGTTAGCTACCTGTTGCAGTAACCAGGAGGTTTGCCTGGCCGGTTTTTCCTGATTGCGCATGTGGCTTTTGATGTAGTCTTCCACCTCGGCTTTCATCTTTGGCAATCAAAATTGGCGTCGGGTTAGGTGGAGAGTTTTTAGGAATCCAAAATACCTTCCTAGTTTGGAGTCATGGCTTCATTGTAGTACTTCAACTCTAAAGTTGGCAGGGACGTATAGTTTGGATCCTTTCCATGCCAAGCCTTCTCTCATGGTTAGGACTTCTTTATTGTCATTGAGCCAGGGGTCACTGGGTAGAGCCGCTTTCAATGCTGTGGTCAGCTTGTCCTGGCTAGGAGCACCTGGCCATCTGACTTGCGCTTGGGTGGTGACTTGTGCTGCCGTCTCTTCCTGGTTGGGGGGAATGATGGTGCGCACCTCCTGTTCCTTTTGGCTGTCATATTGTGGCTTTCCAGATAAAGTGTCTGCCAGTAAGTTCTTCCCAGCTGGGATGTGTTTCAGCTCGAACGTAAATCTCCTGAAATATTGTGCCCAGCGGACTTGTTTTGGCGATAGCTTCCTGGAGCTCTTCAGGGCTTCGAGGTTTTTATGGTCAGTCCATACTTCGAATGGCACTTTGCCCCCTTCTAAGAATTGTCTCCAGGTGAGCAATGCCCAACGGCTTCTTTCTCCCAGATGGCCCACCTTCTTTCAGTGGTGGTGAGCTTTTTTGAAACGTATGTGCATGGCAGGAGTTGGCTCTCCTTGTTTCTCTGCAATAGCACCGCTGCCACAGCTACATCACTGGCATCTGACTGGATGATGAATTGCTGTTCTGGGTCAGGGTGTTGCAAAATGGGCTCTTGGGCAAAGAGCCGCTTCAGCTTTTCAAACGCTTTTTGACATTCCATCGTCCATCCAATAGGCTGGTTTGGCTTCGGCTTTGTTGGTGATGGCCCTGTCTTCAGTAGTTCGGTCAGTGGCAGGGCAACCTCTGCAAAAGCTGGGATGAATTGTCGATAAAAGTTTGCAAAGCCCAAGAAACTTTGCAGTTGCTTGTGAGTGCGTGGGGGTTGCCAATCTAGCACCGCTTTCACTTTTCCTGGGTCCATCTCTATTCCATCACTGGAAATACAATATCCCAGATAGTCTAGTGAGGTTTTGTGGAATTTGCATTTTGACAGTTTTGCGTATAGCTTGGTGGCCAGAAGTTTTTCTAGGACTTGTCTCACCAGCTTTACGTGTTCTTCTAGGGTTTCACTGAATATGAGAATGTCATCTAAATAAACGAGTACCCCCTTGTATAGGTGGGGGTGGAGTACCTAATTTATGTATTGTATAAAGACTGTGGGGGCCCCTTGTAGACCAAATGGCATGACCTTGAATTGGAAGCTTCCCAGAGGGCAGTTAAACACAGTTTTCCACTCATCCCCCTCCCTAATGCATATTCAGTAATACGCTTCTCTTAAGTCCAATTTAGTGAACACCTTGCCTTTGGATAAGTGGTTCAACAAGTCCTTCATGAGGGGCAGGGGGTACGTGTTTTGGATGCAAACGGCATTGATCCCCTGGAAGTCCACGTACAGCCTGACCCCCCCCCCATCTTTCTTTTCTTTGAAGAGCACTGGGGCGGCTACTTGCGATTTTGCCAGCTGGATGAATCCCCGTTCCAGATTGGCATCGATGTATCTCCATCTCTTTAGGGGTCATGGAGTACATCTTTGGTTTCAGGAGCTTTGCCCCCGGCACAATTCTATTGCGCAGTCAGTAGGTTGGTGAGGGGGAAGATAATTGCAATCTTCCTCACTGAAGACCCCTTCTAGGTCCAGGTATTCTATTGGCACCTGCTGGATGCCTGGGAGCTTGGCCTCGACTGCAGGAGCTGCCGGCTCGGGGCGGTCTGGCCTGAGGGCTTTGGCCTCTTTCAGGTGGTCTTTAGGGACTTTGGGGGGTAGCGGCCCCATGCCTATGGTTAGCTTTGGGTAACCGTCTTCCCACTTTATGGTGGGAGTCCACTTGTCTAGCCATGCAAGTCCCAGTATGATTGTCTCAGGCATTTTTGGGGCGACGATGAAACTGATGACTCATGGTGGCGCCCTATTTGCAATTCTATCAATTCAGTGATTTGCATGGCAGGGGACCCCCCCAATTAACGTACCATCCACTTGTGGAAATTGGATGAGGGTGATCAAGGCCCTAGTGCAAATCCCCAACTGTTCTACAACCGACTTGCTAATTAAGCATCGCGTGCAGCCCCTGTCCACGATCACCTCTACCTCTCCTTCCTCCCCTGTCTTGGGCACTATAAGTTTGGCTTTGATGGCAAAGGGGTGGACGGCTGCACTCACCATTGGGTTGTCTTCACCGCTGCTCCCTCCCTCGGAGCGTGGAGGGGTTCCCTTTCCTGGTGGAGCCTCGGCCTCATCAGGCTGGGGAAGAGTGCCTTCCACTTGTTGGGCAAGATGACTTCTCTCAGGGGGTTTGGGGGCCCTTTTCTTGGTCTCAGAAGCTGCCCGGGGCCTCATCTGTGGAACTGGGGCTGGCGCCAGGCACTCTGAGGCTCAATGCTCAGACTGGCTGCACCGATAGCACTTTACTGCTCTCGGCGCGCCTGGGGGAGGAGGCGCGGCTTGCTTTGTTTGGGACCGGCGGCCCAAAGGTCTCCTGGCCGGACTTTCGGCCGGGTTTTTTTTTCCGGGGCGAATTTCGTGGTCCAGGATGATGGCTGCGGTGTACCAGTCCTGGATCCTGTCCGGAACCCCCCAAATGCTGCAGGATTTCCTCAGCTCCAGATCTAGGGCAGCTTTAAACATATGCACTAAGAGCTGCTCAGGCCAGTCCCGTAGTTTCCCTGCCGCTCTTCTGAACTCCCACACTAATTCTTTGGCTGGGCGATCTGCTTGTTTCAGCCCTTGGATTTGCTCCTCAGCTTCCACTTGTTGGGCCACATTGTTAAATCGGACCCTCATCAGGTGGATGAACTCATCAGCATCTTCCAGTTCTGGGGCCATTTCATCGTGGAGCTCTGCCACCCATTCGGCTGCTTCCCCCTTGTTCATTCCCTCAGTTATCGCCGTGATTAGCTCTCGGTCCGAAGGGTATTGGTTCCCAAATTGATCGATGTGCGCCCAGACTTGATTTAGGAAGTAGGCTAACTTCCCGGGGGTCCCATCAAATGTCGCTCGAAACCGAGGGGGCGGTGCAGGGGCCGGTTGGCCGGCCGCCTGGGCTTGTGCGGCCAGTTGGATGAGTACTTGTGGTGGCTGTTGGGCAAGCCCTGGCTGGACCCCAGCAGCTTGGGGTTGCCCTTGCAGTTGTGGTTGGGGCCTGTGCAGCTGGGCCAGCCATCGGGGGGGCTGGACTGTGTGAAACGCCTGCATGGGGCCCGGTTGCTGCAGGGGGCCGGGTGCCCATTGGCATTGCACCCATCCCAGGCCCAGGAAGAAAGCCCATCCCAACAGGGCTTGACTCGGCAGTGGCAATTTAAGCCTCGGTGGCCGGCCTGGGGTCGGCATTCCCCATGCGCTTTGCTGCCAGGTCGGCTGGCCCCCAAACCCGGGCTGCTGGGACATCTGTGCTTCATTGCGGAGGGGTGCCCACGTAGGCTTCGCCCCTGCTGCGAGGCTCACAGGGGGCTCGCTCTTTCTGGCTTGGAAGGAGACTGAATCCCCACTCCAGTGGGCTAAGGGGCTTCGCCATGGGAAGGAGAACGTTGGCTGGGCCAAGTTCCATCTGGGTGCCTCAGAGCTCGAGCAGGGGTTGGTCCAACTTACGCTTAGTCGTCCGAATTGATCGAGGAGCCCCGACTGGCTATGCGACAGCGGTTGTGACCCCTCATCTTCAGAGCGTCCAGTCAGCGTAAGCCTCGGTTGTCTCCACTGGTGGGTCGAGGCTGATCCCGCACCCAGGTGTGGCTCCCATGGCTGTTCCATGGGAGAAATTAGCCCTCTGGCTGTGCCTTGAGAGGCTCGTTCCAGCTGAGAGAGGTGCTCAGGGGTCGGCTGTTTGCACTGAGCCCCCGACTGGTGCTCCCTTTCCGCGGCCTCTTCAGCTTCCACCACGGCTTGGGAAGGCGAGTAGATGGTCTCGATATGGATAGGCAATCTGTCATCTATCAACTTCTCCATGGCCTGCTTCTCTTCCTCCATCTTCCCTGAGTCTTTACACCACCCGGTGCTGGGTCGGTGCTGGGGCTCAGGACCCCGAACAGCACCCCGATGATTCGGGGTAGCTGGGTTATTTTTTAAGGGAGATTTGGGTTAATGTCAGGGTTCCAAATAGCATCCAAAATTAAATCAGAGTCCAAGTCCAAGTATTCCTCAAAATTCCAATTTATTAATAGAGCCATGTTGGCACATCTGGGTGAAACCCGATCTGAAGTCCTCCAGGTTTCACCACCCAGTTGAAAGTTCAAGCCCTTGCCCCCACACCCACAAATCCATCATGTTGTCCAATCTTCAATTGCCATGCTGGCAGAGTCCACCCATCTCCTTCTGTGTAGGTGCAGAGGTGCAGAGACAAAGGATGACCTTGGCTTTTTAGAAAGAATTTGTTATGGCTACATACTAACAACCTCATACAATCCTCCCTACCATTTTCCCACAGTAGAAAATGCATTGTCAAAAAGTATAAATTGTGGCAGGCCTAAGATCCAAAATAAAATGGTTTCGGCCTGACACACAGCATTCCTCTGGTCCACTAATTTTGTCACTTTGTCAAAAAANACCTAATTGTAGCAAACAAAATTATCTGCTACAATGTCCTAACTGTCAATGACTACTTCAGCATCAACTACAACAATACACCAGCTCACAATAGATACAAACTTATTGTAATCCGCTCCAAACTCGACTGCAGAAAATACGACTTCAGCAACAGAGTGACCAATGCCTGGAATGCACTACCTCACTCTGTGGTTTCTTCCCCAAAGCCCCAAAACTTTAACCTTAGACTGTCTACTGTCGACCTCACCCCATTCATAAGAGGTCTTTAAGGGGCGTGCATAAGCGCACCAGCGTGCCTACCCTTCCTGTCCTAATGTTCCCTTTTATTAGTATCCATTTCATGTATTCTAATACATGCCTGATGAAATAAATAAATAAAATTAAAAATAAATAAATCTTCCTAGGTATTGAGGTCAGGCTGGTCAGATAAAGTAATTTCCTGGATCTATTTCTTTCCCTTTTTTTGAAGATGGGAACTACATCAGCTCTTTTTCAGTCCTCTGGTAGTTTCCTGGTGCTCCAAGTTCTTTGAAAGATAAAGATAAAAGATTACATCACAATCTCCTTATTACTATAAGCTATTCTTTCTAATCATCAAAACTATAAGTCACAAAATCATTTTCTGGAATTAAAAAAAATCTGTTAAATAATGAAAACATATAAAGTATGAAATTGTCTCTCTCTGTGTGTTTGTGTGTGTGTAATGTGTGTAATGTGAGAGGGATCTTGGAGAAGTGGAAAAAGCACTTTCATGGTTATGAAAGATGTCCAGAAAATTACCAAAAGATGAGTTCACCTAAAGATTTTACCTATGTCAGTATTTCTGAACCTTCATAACTTTAAGCATGCTGTCTGAGGAATTCTGGAAGTTAAAGTCCACACATCTTAACAGTTGCTAAGATTGAGAAATATTGATCTATGTCACCAAATCCTGACTGCATTTTGTACAAGCAACTATCTCTGAACCATTTTCAAGGAGAAACCAAGCTGTAACACATGATAAGTCTATCTGAGAAGTCATCAGAGTATGATTACTGTGGGCAACCTACCTTTCTTTAGTGTGAGTGTGAGTGTGTGTGTGTAAACATTCCACACAATTATTATCATTACGTTCTGGTCATGCACCTATATTGTTGTTTCACTATATACCATTGCAAATGGAAAGCAAAAATTTCTAATGTATGTCTGTGTGTATGTGTGTGTGCATAAAGGAGAACATGGACATATGAATATACACTTATTATTTTACTTTATCCCCAAACATTTTGAGAATGAAGAAAATTTAACTCAGTTGATCTGTCTGATGGTAAATACTCCTGCTTTTGAAAAATGATTTCAACTGTTCGTTTGTATTCACAGCTATAAATGTCAGTATGGAATTTGAGTAGAATACATGTTTCTATAGTGATGAAACAGATCTATAGCATTTTCAGCAACTTTAGCAATGCTAGGATGATTGCAATTTGCCCCCACAAGAAAGTGACATTATACTGTTTGCACATCCCAGCAGAAACAGCTGTCAGTTTGGGGTATACAGCATCCAAAAGAAAAGAAGAAAAGAAAAGAAAAGAAAAGAAAAGAAAAGGGAAAAGAAAAGGGGAAAGAAAAGAACACCGCTAATTCTGAAATTTTGAAATAACAATTAGTAATATAACTGTGGGATTTGTTGTTTTAATATGTTTGACTTTTGTATAGTACCACCAAAGACTTTGGCAATGAGTGGTTGATAAATAAAGTAAATTCAACTCCTTATTTTCTCTGCCCACTGTTATTTAGCTTTATTCTTCCTAGCCTACACATCATTAAGAGATTTTTAAATCCCTTGGCTATAAAGGACAAATTTATTTTCTGTAAATAATGCTAAAGAAGTCACCTCCACTATGATGTTTCTGGGTGCCTTTGACAATCCAGAAATTATAGTTCCAGATAACATGGTCAATGAAGAAAAATTATCAGTAGCATAGCTCAGGAACATCAAGAAGCCCACCAGTTTATCACTCCTGCTATCCCTTTGAAGGAATTGGTTTTTTAAAAAAATAATAAACAAAAGACACATTCCCAAATAAATCCAGTCTTATCCAATTTTATGCATAGGCAGTTCAGGATACTAGTTACCGTCCTACTTAAATTTGGATATAAACCAATTTGCTGAACACACAGATAGGTAACTCCTAAAGAGTTTTGAAATATAAATGGTGGCTCTTTTAGATTTGGCCAGAATTGCGTATCATACTAAACTATATAAATCCCAGACCTTTACATCTATGCATAACGTTTGTACATACATTCATGAAGATCCTTAAGGCAATGTTTTTATTTAAGATAGTCTTTAGTGAAAAGAAGTGTTCCTGTCATTCTAGAAGTCTAGGTTTCACTTATAATGTCCACTGAAATCTTGATTGTATTCTTATGTAGGAAGTTTGCACCCACCCCTCTCCTAGGAAAATTAGATATTTTAGGAAATATTAAAAGGGCAGAATATTTCCCCTAAAAGGGAGGCAGAAACTCAGCCCACCTTTGTCAATGGGCCATTAAGGCGTGGGCCAGTGTATTCTACATAACAAAGATCTACCTCCTTCAGGCAGAGCCATAGTAGGAATTGCCCAAAGCCCTTTCATTACATCATCACCCAGCAAGAGTCAACCAAGCCTGGGACTCAAAAGACAACCTACAAAGTTACCGTTGCATGGCCCTATGTGAGTCTGACAACCAATCAGAACACAAGCTCAAATTCAAAGCCCAGCAGAGGGCATAAAACCCAGACACTCTCAGCATCTCTGCCCTTTTTTGCCCAGGACCTCAAAACCATGTGGTCCTGTCCACCATTAAACCATCTTTCCAAGCAGTCTCCATGTTTCCAGTGTCTTTCTTCCCACTTAGAACTGAACCCAGATGAACATTTCTTCCAACAATTAAATGCAATAGGTTGCTGATTTGCACTATAACTATAATGCTGAAATAATGCCAGGCTTCTCTATGTTAATAAATATAAAAGAGTGAATTATAAATGGATTGGCATTTATGAACTCTTTAATATCAGGATAGTAACTATGAAGAAATGTTGACCCTCAGTGATTATGTTCTATTCAAATTACTTGTCTTTTTGACATAACTGAAGGCCCTAATTTGCAAATGTCCTTTGTCATGTAAAAGGTTTTATCCAGCTGATATGCAGCTTAGCTAAAAATATGAAACAAAGAGAATTGGGAGATAAGTCTTAAACTTTCAACCCTTTGTTCCAGTTGTAAAATCACAGTCAGACCCAATTTCTTTCTGTTTTTATTACTGCATTAAAACCATACTGTGAATTTGTAGCTGCTGTAAATGCTTAATATAAGTCCTCAGTGTACAAAAATGTGTTAGAACACTATATTGAATATGTTTTCAAAGCAACATTTTAGAACATACTATATGTCCCATATTGCCCACAATGAAACCACAGAACCTCAATGGCAGTTTCAGGGTAAGTATATAATGATTCCTAGAAAATCACCAAAAACACTACTTGTCCTTCTGCATTGTTAAAAAAAACATATACAAGGATAAGATGCATGCAGCTTCACCCAATAGACATAAAAGTAATAAAAACTGTCAGTTGTGAGTTTCCAGCAAACTTACTGAGAATCTTTGAAAGTGTATATAGATTCAATTAAAAAAAAATCAGTCCTTTTAATCTATTCTGAATTTCCTCCAGTTTCATACAAATTGATTGTGGAATTGCAAATGTCACAATTTGGGTCAGATTCAGTCTAAGGATCCATCTATTTATATTACAGAGGGAAAGTAGTAGTGGCAAGTTATAGTACCAGAATCAGTAAATGCAAATTAAGGATATGTAGGTTGATATTAATGTAATCTATTTTATGTTCTACTCTGCAAAGGGATTTATGTTCTATATGTCCAAAATTTTAACAAACATATAAAATGTAATTATGTTTATGTCCAAAATGTTAGAAATATAAAGATATATAAATGTACTGACAATAGGGAATGGTCCTTTAAAAAAAAAAAAGATATTAACAAATGATCAGGTCCCTTCACTTTTTACCTCTCTTTATTGTAAAAATGTTCTTTGTACTTAGAACTACAGTTGGTTCAGGAGACACTATTTATTTTCAGTAGTTCCTCAACTGAATATATGATTAACAAAATTGCACAGTTGTATGGCCCCTTCAGGAAATGTCCAACACACAGGTTCTTTTTATATGTAAAAGAAAGAAAAGGTCAAAAGTTTGGTTTCTCATACATTTTCAAAAGTCACATTCTTCATTATCACTAAAGAACAGCAAAATATGTCTATATTCAATGTACATATGTATGTTGTATTTAAAGTCTATTATAAACATAAGTTAAATCAATTCCCTGATTGTGGAGTTAGATTAAGAGAAACAAATTGCTTCTGAAACTACTGGGCTCCTTGACAAATTAGTTTGAAGCCATACTTTTGCATTATAGGAAAATTGTCCTTTCAATTCAGGATTTCAGTCTGAAGATCACCAATGAAGAGCCTAGCATATAGCCATGGAAATGGCAACTTTTTAAATGGATGTGGTTTAACTTTATGTATGGTTGAGTATTTAAGCTGTTTCATGTGAATTAGGAAGATCTGGGTTCAGGTCTTTCCTTGATCTTGGAGATTGCTGGATGACTTTCAGGTACTCATTTCATCTAATTTTCCTCCAACAGTTGTTGTTGGGAGAATTTGAATATACAGACCAGAAGAAAGGGATTATTTAAGCAATAAGCACAGTTTTTGAGTTAAGCTTTTATTTATTTAGTCCATTAGCCAAGACTGGTATTCTTCAGTTTTAAACTAATACAAGTTCAGACAGCTGATGAACAATTGGGAACAAGCTCTGTTTCAGATAGAGATGTAAAAGTAATTTGTCATTTTCAAGTCAAATGCCATCATCCTTCAAAACAGAATCTGTTAGTGTCAGACTTGAAATATTTCACAGTTTAAAAATTATCATACATTCGAGAAATTGTTTGGAAAAGCTGTGTGCAAAACTGATCATGTTTGGAAAATATTTGCCTAGGAACGAATATCTATTAAAGCTAGTGAGGTTCATGCATGTACATATTAGAAAACAGCAATAAAAACATTGTAAAATATTGAACACATGTCATGATAGAATGAATCAGAGTTGCCACGATCCACATACCCTTAGTTCACTGGTAGAAGATGTACATTCAAAGAAGAACTGGAATGGAAGTACCCTGATCTTTGGCAACCTTGTCTGAAAGGTTACTTCCAAACAATTACTGTGGTTGCTCAGTAAGCCTCAAAAGAGCAATGTCAATTGCTTTGGTAACCTGAGCAGTGGAGCTGGGTTAGGGGAGAACTGGATGTGGCTATCATTACAAAATATATATTGTATTAATATAACAGTAGAATGGTGACACATTTCCTGAGACAGGAAGATAGAGAGATAGAGAGGCTGATACCTAGAATCTCTTCTTTACAAAGATGAAAATATTGCCTAAAAAAATATTCCTACCTTAGATGAAATGTTCATAGGAACTCAGAAAATTCAGATGACCTATTATATGACTGACTGCAATATCTGAATCTCCTGATAATCTAACATTTCTCTTTACAACTTCAGTTCAATAGTTATTTATTAAAATATTTGATGCAGAGAGGCAGGTTGTGCTGTGTTACTACTTTAACAGCTTCAATCTTGAATCGATCACATTTATTCTTCAAGGCCAAGATAATTTGGCATCTCTATCTTGCATCCTAATTACACATGACTAAATCATACTCTGCTGCATTATACTGATTGAAAAGGTTACTTTCTAATGGCAGGATCTGTCACTGTGAGTTGAGTCAGTATACTAACAAACCATTACAATTTTCATTGGTAGTAATGGATTCAATACTAAAGAAAAAACTTATTTTCTTCTCAAATAACTATTGTTCTCACATCTTTACCATCACCACCTTGCAAATCTGTACAAATCTGTACTATCATAAGATGTGTCATTAAAGAAATGTTAATAAATACAAAACTTACAATTTATGTTTTATCTTCAAAGTATTTGGTTGCTTTAGGTCAGTGATCTCCAACATTTCTCGCTTGGCAGCCCAGCAGAGTGGTGGTGGAGAGGGGATAGTTTCCTGCGATTGGTAGGCAGATGCACATTAGCGCATGCAGCTCCATTTGTCTGGGGAGCAGGCGCACGCACCTGCTGCTCACATGAAGGGAGCTTTGTGAGTGCAAGCAGCCACCCCTCATGCAAGGGGAACTTCATGTGGGAGGGCGAGTGGCTGCTGCTTGCTTGAGGAGAGTTTCGTGTGCATGTACATGCTCGCCCACTGCTTGCATGGCCCGGTTCTGAACAAGCTGTGGTCTGGTAGTGGGCTGTGGTCTGGGGATTGGGGATTGGGGACCCCTGCTTTAGGTGAACAAGGACAGAGCAGTTTCTATGTGGTACCACCATTTGCTGCATCCTCCTAAATACTGCAGATAGTCTCATTCCATTAGACTAAAGTACATTATGTCTCTTTTGCCACTTTCAGGTATTATGTGTCCAATACATATATTTTTTCCTGTTGTAGAAAATGTGATCATTCCTTCCTTCCTAAGTCTGATTGAGAAGAAATAAATAAATTGCAAATTAGGATAGGTTTAGCCTCCAGTCTTTTTTTGATGCTGGGCCATCTTGAATTCAAAAGAACTGAGGATTTGATTTTTGCCCATATAACAAACTAGCTGATACCTGTGCTTCGCTACGAAACTATGTGACGGGGCTTGATAAATTGACAGTTAAAGCTTGAAAATTAATGGGTAGTTAAAAAAGGGACTGTATTATTTCGTTAGAGATGGTAAGCTAAGTTTCTGTTACAGATGAAGACATTATTGTAAGTGTAACAACAATGAAATAGATGGGCTTAAGCCCTTTAATCCCAGCAGCAACCGTGGCTGTTTTGTCTATGTAGCCAGGCTAATAAGTTGCATAGCATAGACTTTCAATTCGTCCCTCAGATGAATTGCTCAGGACCTCCCTGTAAACAACATTCCTGGTTTTGCTGTCTGGCTGTAGGATGACCAGGCTGTCCGGGGAA
>QLTV01002269.1:1650985-1678960 GCA_003457575.1 Thermophis baileyi
GGAGGAGAATAAGGGGGAAAAAATCTGTCTCTGCCTACCAGCATCCATTGGTATTCATCTGGCTAGCGTCCTGTTAGTGTGTGAGAGAGTTGAGAGGTGTTTGGAAACTCAAACAGTATTTGCTGTGTGATCAAGAAGGAGACAGGAAGGAGTCTGTGCGTGGTTTAGCTCAACTGTTCTGAAATAAAGCTGCTTGCTGCTGTGAAAGCAAAAGCAAAAGCAAAACTGAAACTCCTCTGCTTGTGTTTTGCATTTGGATCAGATTTCTTTTCAGGTGGGGAGGGGGGAGTAGAACTCCTTAGCATCAGAGCTTGTTAATATTAATATAAGAAATACTCATGCTGCGATGGTCATTTTGAAAAATCCTTTCTTAGTGAGCACCTAGAAGCCAAGAGGAACATACGTGGCAAATTTCAAGTTTGTAGGCTTTACGGTTCTGGAAATTTCGTGATTAATGTGTGAGTGGTTTTCGCTTTTATATAGAGAGATTATAATGGATATATACTGAAACCATCATATTCATTTCCAAGGTTCATTTAGGTAGAAGTGGCAGCTAGTTTATTCCCACATGACACCATATGAAATTGTGCAAATTCCTCTCCTTTTTTTTAATCAGTGATCTCCACCTTTGTGCTACAAATAACATAAACTACATATTTCCACTGAAGCAGTAGTGGGTTTCAATTACCTTCGCTGCCGGTTTGCTATTGGGAGCGTGCGCGCGCGTGGGGCACTTCTGCGCATGCGCAGAGATGTCCGGGCGGATGGGTGGAGCCTCTTGCCGCCGCCGCTACCGGTTCGCAACCCACCACTGCACTGAAGGAATATATGGTATACAGTCCACTTTTGCCATAGTAATACTTGCTCAGTTTGTTGCCACTGATATTAAAGTCCAAATAGTTGCAAAAAGTTCCTTTTGGAATGTAAGTCATGTGTTCGTGTTTAATCTGATCCAACATGCTTTGGAAACTCATCCTGTCTTGACCCCTAAAATACGTTCCAATATTGGAATTAGTATTTCTCATTTTCAACAGCCAGGTCTGCTGACATTGTGATGCTTTTGTACACTTCCTGTAGTAAAATGTCAAAAATAGAAAAATACTAAAGGTAATTTTTAATGTTTGCTCTTATTGAACCCCCAATACAGTTCATCCAGTTCTATCACTTTCCACTGAATGTTCTGGTAACTCTAAATAGTCCATTCTGCTCTCTTCCTATGTCAATTCAGGCACTACCAAAAAAAGGGGGGGGGTTCAGCTCACCATGCAATTATCAAGAGCCGAGGTGGCGCAGTGGTTAGAGTGCAGTACTGCAGGCTACTTCAGCTGACTGCTAGCTGCAGTTCGGCGGTTCAAATCTCACTGGCTCAAGGTTGACTCAGCCTTCCATTCTTCCGAGGTGGGTAAAATGAGGACCCAGATTGTTGGGGGCAATATGCTGACTCTGTGAACCGCTTAGAGAGGACTGTAAAGCACTATGAAGCGGTATATAAGTCTAAGTGCTATTGCTATTGCTATCAAGGACAACTTTTGCTTAAAATAATTTCAGGTCCCAAATTTGGAAATATATATATCATCCTTACAGATTTGATTAATAGTGTTTCTTGTGGGATAGTAATGCCAAGGATGTATTGGGAAAAAAATGCTACCCTCAATTGGCAATCTTTTTGTTAACTATGTAGGGCAGTTCCTTCCAAAGATCATTTTAGGTACTGCTTGACAGAGGAAGGTAAGTATATTAAAATATATTAAATATTAAAGCATAATATTAAATTCAAACATTACTTCCAATAAAAATGCTAGGTTGTAGAAAGAGCATTTCAAAGGAGAGCTTTATGCAGGGTCTTGTTAAAAATTCATAGCCTCCGTTTTGAACAAAATTTCTAGCAGTGTGATTCACTAGCTAGTTCAGTGCAAAGAGAAAGTGATTTCCTTCTTCTTGATGACAGAATATTTTAACATGTTTGTAAATATTTACTTATTTTAAAGGCACAACATTAAATAAATGGAAAACACAACAGGTTTTGCATGTACAGAATTTGATTCACTTCTTTGAAGACCTTTCAAATCTGGAACATTTTTGAAGTTTATTTTAGCATATGCCTTTTCCTCCCTTTTCTTTCTTCTCTCAGTATTCTAATTACAATTTTATGTCTGTGCCTTTACAGGCAATAGTCCTAGATATGTTGCCCTTCTTTCTTTATAGTTTTCATATCAATGAATAGACACTTAAGAAGGGTGTGGGGAGGGAGAGAAAGTGACAGGAGACCTTTATACATACTAGTAGTAACATTCTTTTTTATTCCTTCTCCTTGTAAAAGTAAAGAATAGGCATTGAAGCAAACAATTGATTAATTTTCTGAGGACATAAACAAGTAATTATTTCTTCAGCCATTCCAAAGAAAGGAAATATGAAAAGAAAAGAAAGGAATTAGATATTCCTAGTACCATTTTTCAGCAATTTGGTACTTCTAACAAATATTTTCTGGAAACAGAATTAACTACTGAAAACAGTAAACTTTGGCATAGTGAAGGAAAATTATATGACATCAGTCAATGGAATAATAATCACAACTAAAGCAATTTAACCCATAAAGCAAATTGTATTTTGGGTGGTGATATACGATAGTAAACATCTGCATATTCTTCTAATTATGCATTTAAAGATACTATTCAAAGACAGTAATGTTCTACTGTGCTAAGTTGGGCTTGATGAGGTCTTTCTATAATTAGTGCTGTTAACAAATGAGTTCAAAGACACCTTAAAATCATATCAGATGAAATAAAAAAATGTATGATTACTGTGATCAGCCTTTTATCTTGTTCAACTTGTTAAAAATCTCATTGCTTCATACATGGAAGGGGACTGCAAAGGTCACTTTCAAATTGCAAAAATATTTTTACTATCTTCTGTGAATATGATAGCATTAATTAGCTACTGTATCTATCATAAAGAGCCGAGGTGGCGCAGTGGTTAGAGTGCAGCACTGCAGGCTACTTCAGCTGACTGCTAGCTGCAGTTCGGCGGTTCAAATCTCACCGGCTCAAGGTTGACTCAGCCTTCCATCCTTCCAAGGTGGGTAAAATGAGGACCCAGATTGTTGGGGGCAATATGCTAACTCTGTAAACTGCTTAGAGAGGGCTGTAAAGCAGTATTAAGTTTTATATAAGTCTAAGTTCTATTGCTATTTCTATTGCTATTGCTATCATGATATAGTGTGAAAAAGCAATAATTTGAAACAAATCATTAGGATTAAGGATTAAGTTTTCAAGCATGCTATTTGTTTGCATAGTCTAATTTTTAAATTTAATTGTATTATGAAGTTGGAGCAAACAATACAAAAATATCATTTCAAAAAAAAAAAGGAAGATACTACTTCAGTGTGTTTCTCAAAGGGAAATACATTTTAGCTAACCACAAGTCACAAATGCTCAAAACAACTAGAAAACATTTAGTTTTACCTTTTACCCTATTTTGTTATGTATGGCCTTATTATTGTCTTGTATTTTGTACTCTCCCTCTCAAGTCTTTCTGTGCTGCCCCTTAGTTGTGTGTGTGTGTGGGGGGTGTTGGTGTTCCTGAGAAGGATAAGTAAAGATGCCATAATCCCAGCAAGAACATTCAAGACATGACGGTAGATAAAGCAAACAGGAACCTATATTGTGCAGAAGTTGTAGAGGAAGGTGCTGGAGGCAGATACAGCTTGATGCCTTTGAACTTTGGTGCTGGAGATGACTTTTGAGAATATTGTGGACAGCCAAGAAAGCCAAATAACAATCATCCAAGAAATCAATCCAGAGTTCTCACTAGATGATGATTGATTAATGATCCAGCTTAAATTATTCTACTTCAGACTAATTATGAGAAGATTTAGCTCTCTGTAGAAGACTCTAATGCTGGGAAAGGTGGAATGAAAGAGAAAAGGACTATCAACAGCAAGAGCAGATGGACTCAGTTACAGTGGCAGTGGTCTGCTGGTGGAAGACCTGAAGGACCAAATTAAAGACAAACCATCATGGAGAAAATCTATGTAGTTGCTAAGAATCTGCACCATCTAACAACAGATAATCAATTAATATAAATGCTTGGAAGACCATTGGAAACTTAGGGACAGATCATTGTAGATAAAATATTTCTATGTGGTTGCTAAGAGTTGATACCAACTTGATGATGCATAATCAATAAATCAATAATCAGCCAATAAATAAATCAATTTTGTATTTTGATATGATTTTATGTATCGATAATTATTAACTACCATCAAACTGTTGTTCATAACAGAATAACCCACAAATACAAATCATATGTGATTTGTCAAGATTTTATCAAAAGTCCCATTAAAGCTCAGCAATGTAGTCAATTTACTAAATATAAAGTCCACCCAGATAGTGTTTGTAGTCACTTGCATTTCATGGGAGTGGGGGAATAGAATATTTATTTGAACCTAGTTTGTTTTGCTAGGTTGAGCAAAATTCTCCTTCCTTTATTCCCCTTATCTTCATGCCTTTCCAATCTCTGACACATAAAGAAGTGAGCAAGGGAGAAACAGTTTTCAGAGAAAGCCAGGGATATGACTCTTGCAAGCTGCTTTAAACTGTCTTTAAAGAAGCCAAGATGCTTCTGAAATGTGTTGTTCATGGATAAAATATCAGTATATCTCAAAGTTGTTTTTCTCTGGACCATTTGTGGCACTTGATAGAGAATATCCTTCACTGGAAAAGGCTAAACTTCAGGTAACACAAGTTGTTTTTCATTGTCCTCCCTCTCCCACTCCACAATATCCCTAAATTTCCATTAGAGATAATGGAGATCTGCAACAGCATCACTAGAAATAAGAAGAAAGTTTTCTTCCTCCAGCAACCCCACTACAAATTTGTGTGAGATAAATATAAAAATGCATGTGTCCCCACATGTAAAAATGCAGCCCCAGCAATAGGACAATAAAAAAAAAATCCAGTTGCTGATTGCTACTATTGTGTATACAGCACAGAAGGACTGGGGGAGAAAATATTCCATCCTTACCATTGTTCACTTCTCTGAGTGTATTGCTCCCTCTCAAAATAGCAAAACAGTACAATACTTTTTAATACAAAACAGTATTAAAAAGAGCCATTGATGTTTTCTTACACAAGTATGTGTAGCCACTGTCCCCATGCTACTTAGTGACTCCCAAACCCTATTTTGTGGCTCCCAGAATATCCCTGGAGCAGTCCAACAATATTCAGCCTCAAAAATGTAAATGTTCACATGGAGTCTGCTCTTTCAAGTCTTCAAGCACAATCCTAAACAATTTTGTGGGCCTCTACTGTTCATCCTCATCCTGATGTAAAGGCAAAACGGATAAACGTAAAAAGGGCTGTTTAGCAATTATGATTTTTGGAGTCTAAAACAAAATTTAAAACATGCTTTAGATATGTCTTGCGACACCATTTGTCTTTCCCAATTACATTATGGCTCAGCCAATTCAGTCTTAGATCTGTACCAGCTCTCTGGAATTTGTCCAATATAAAGATATAACATTGCTTTTATGATTTACTATTATAGTCTTTCTTTTGTCCTCCACAATTGTGAAGATGAAAACATCTTGCAAATTGTGGTTATTGCATGTTAAAACCAAAATTAATCACATTTTGTTAGAACACTTTACCTCTTTTTCCTTCAAAGGCCTTTGTCTTTTTATTCTTCTAGCAGCAGAGGTTTGTGCAGAACTAATTTGTTCCCAGCCAATCAATTACAATTCAGCAAATGATACAAAAGCCTAAAAATCACCAGCATTGCTTAACATGTGGCAGTATTTTGGCACTCCTCCCTGTTTAAACACTTTGCCTTAATCTGCTGATGGAAGTGATTCACTAGGCACAAGTAGACCTAGCAGATGCTCTGCTTTTATTGAATGAAATGGAACTTTCCTTAGGAGGAGGAGATGAGTGAGATCACCCAGATGCTGCCCTCAGTTATCGCTTGTTTTAATTTGATTAAGTTAAAACACTGGAAGGAACAGGGGAAGTTATACCTCCTGACCAGCGGTGAAATCTACTTACCTTCCCTACCGGTTTGGAAGCGTGCGCGCGCCCGTCACTCGTGCCCATGTGCCTGTCGCTCATGCTTTTTCACCCTCTGCGCATGCTCAGGACGCTTTGCACATGCGCAGAGAGTTAAAAAAAAGAAAATGGTGACTCCGGGCAGGTGGGCGGAGCCTCGCACTGCCGCCGCTACCAGTTCTCCAAACCACCAGCGGCCACCGCTACCGGTACGCCTGGACCGGGCCTAACCAGTAGCAATTCACCCCTGCTCCTGACTCTGAAATATTTCAAAATATCTAGCTTTTTCTGTAACAAGAAATACTGTATAGCCCTGATTCATTTTCATAGAACATAAATGCTGGGTTCACATCTTATAGTGCCTTACCAGTGAAACTAGTAAGGACCTGGAACTTCATCAAATAATACAACATCATAATTGTATCATAATATAACATATGTAGAGATTCTCAGTCATCCAGGTCATGGTTGCCCCAAAGGTGCTTTTTCAGGAGGCAACTGGACTTTCTTGTTTTTTCTTTTGAAAACATTTCACTTCTCATCCAAGAAGCTTCTTCAGCTCTGACAGGATAGTCATGTCATAGCTGAAGAAGCTTCTTGGATGAGAAGTGAAATGTCTTCAAAAGAAAAAAACAAGAAAATCCAGTTGCCTCATGAAAAAAGCACCTTTGGGACAGTAAAAAAGACACAACATTTACACTCAGCTGGCTCTATTCATCACTGCCCAAAATTTCAGTTTCCTGCCTTCTTTATTTTCTGTGTCTCTTGGGTTTCCCCCCTCCCAAATATGCATTTAAACCTCCAAGTGCTTCAAAGACCCTCTAAAAGAATGCAAATTACCAGCTGTCTGCAAGGAATATAAATCCTTCCATTCTCCACTATCCTGTCAGAGCTGAAGAAGCTTCTTGGATGAGAAGTGAAATGTCTTCAAAAGGAAAAACAAGAAAGTCCAGTTGCCTCCTGAAAAAGCACCTTTGGGATAATACAACATCATTTTTAGGCTTTTGTACCATTTGCTGAATTGTTATTGATTGGCTGGGAATAAATTAGATCTGCACAAAGCTATGCTTCTAAAAGAATAAAAAGATATACAGATAGATATACAGTACATGAATAGATATACAGGAAAGATAGTTATACAGGAATATTTGAGAATAGATACATACTGTAGATATTTCTACATATACACTCTTGTTAATGCTTTTCAATGTTTTATCAACGTTGGTTTACAGCTGTCTACAAGATAATTGGGCTTGACTACATTTGCAAAAATTTTAAGCGACACAATGCAACTGACAGAATCACTTGCCATTTATATTCACCTGCCATTGATTGAAAATATGTTGTTTATCCACAATTTTCCCCAATATGATAATTGCTTTCCAATCAAGCTTCTATTTAGCTGTCAGGTAGGATGGTAGAAAATTACTTGTAACAAATAAAAGCAAACTTTCCTGATCTCACTGGGCTTATGCTGGGTTAAATTTGGAGAATAAGCACAATTTGTGGTAAATGTTATGGCAGGAAACAATTATATTGTCAAAATGCTACTACTTGGTTGAGATGTGTCTTGTGAAACATGCTGAACAACAAGCTCCTTCAAAGAACATAATCTCCTACATTTAAATACTGGTTTTTTTCCTCTTAAAATAGTGTTTGTACTTGCTTACCAGATTCCTGTAATGTTCTTTGAATACTGAAATATAACATATTTGTGTTCCAAAGTGCATGGAAGGATTATCATTTATCCACAAAGCAGCCTTGCCCACTTTAAATCCCTTACAATGGCAGCTAATGAGCAGAGCCAGGATCTTTACTATGACTCATGGCAGTGTTTCACAAGCTTTGAAACTTTATGATACAGTATGTGGACATCAAATTACAGAATTCCCCAGTCAGTCAGAATTCTGGGAGTTGGTCCACATCAGGGGTGGGTTCCTCCCAGTTCGGACTGGTTCTCCTGAACCGGTAGTGGCCCTCTGGTGATGTCACGATGACATCACCGAACCGGATCGGTCGGTGCTGGTCCGTGGAGGCCGCCATCTTTTTTTTGAATTTTTTTTGAATTTTTTTTTATTTTTTTAAATTTTTTTTTCTTCTGAGCATGTGCAGAAGCCGAGTTTCCGGCACTGTGCATGTGGTCGCCATCTTGTTTTTGGCTTTTAAAAAATTATTATTTTTTTTGGATTTTTTTGGCACTGCGCATGCGCGCGCCCACGAGGCGCGCCCACGCAACGCGGGAGGAAGCGAACCGGCAGCGAGGTAAGTTAGAACCCACCCCTGGTCCACATACCTTAAATCTGTCAAGGGTGAGAAACACTGACTTATATTTTTTGTCCTCCAACCATCGGTGTAGCGATAGAACAGTAATAGAGACAGGTTTATATTGTCTCAGCAATATCTGAGTTACATCTTAAAACTCTGTAAGTCACCAATATGAAAAAAGGTATAGAAGGTATAGAAACAGAGGCCCTAGAGTGGTTCCACGTTCTCTCCCATCCCTTCCACTCTAGGATATTATTTTCACTCTACAAAGAAAAGAGAGTTAAGTGTCTGTTAATTCTGTCTCTCTGTCATTTAGACATGGTTGACTGGGCTAGGGTAATATATGCTGTAGCTATTTTTGATTTGAATGTATTTTTATTAACAAGACAATCAATCTATATCATGAAAATATTGTAGAACACTTTCTGGAAAACATGGACTATCAGTTCCCACAGTCTATGACTTTATTCACATGGTACATCAAACAACATATCATGGTTGGGTCTATCATGAAGTAGTCATTTTTAGTTCATTCAACTATTGCAAAGCAAGCTAGGAGACTGATACTTCCTTCCCCATTATCTGGCTTTTAAACCCCACAAATCATAACAAACACTAATAGCGTTTTTATCTTCCAAGGCATAGCTTAAATATCACAGTACCTACTTATGTGATCTGCCTACCAAAATGGAGGCTGGAATAGATTTCCCCTGCCCTTTGGTTGCAAGACATAATCTAGATATTATTTTGCAAATAATTGTGCTTGTCATTCTCTCTCAGACCCCCAAAGGAAACAACCCCAAACAAAAAGCAATCCTCATTTTTAACAATAAAAGCAAATGCTTGTGAATGTATGGTTTTAGCTGCCAGAGCAAATAAATACACAGCAGTTTTTATTTGGCACAGCAAGGTAATATGAGCATAAATAAATATATATTAAAGTAGCTTGTAGAGAAAGAGAGACAGACAGATGCTGTCCTGTACTTTTTCTCATTGCTTATTCAATATATTGTCTGATGTTAGATTTTGGCACATATTTATTCAAAAAAGATGGGCTGATTGCTGACAACTTTGATGCAACAAAGGCCATAGCAGCACTACTGAAAGAAAGTTATTTGATAAATGTATACTTTTCCATTTTGCTTAAAAGGAATCTATTATAAGTGCAGCTGCTTTCCGAATGGAATTAATGCTGAAGTGAAGCTCCATATTGCAAAGTAAAATGGGACTTGCTCTCTAATATCAGCCTGAAAGGCATTGTAATGCAGCAGGAGGTTTGAACTTTGACTTCTCCAAGAACACTGATTCATATAATAAAAGGGGATGGGGGTAGAAAGGCTTCAAAAATGCTAACATCCTTTTTTCAAAGCCTAGCCAAGCTGCTATCTGGAAAACAGAATAGCAAATACAGTTTGATAGCCTTCCAAAGCAGATATACTCCAGGGAACAGCTATATTAAATTCCAAAACTTGTTTAAAAGTTTTGGGTAAAAATATTATATATATATAATATATATATTAATACCATTAAAAATTATATATATATAATTTTTCATTGTTCCTAAATTACCATTTGAATATAATAATATATGAGCTAGAGAGAAATATGTGGGAAAAACAATAAAGATGCACAAAAAAGAGTTTTCAGAACACAGTAACTCAAATAGGCTACAAAGATTGATTTAACAACTATGGGAGATTTACATCTACAACTACACGCGGGAGAAAACCCAAATAACCACAAAACTACATACAAATAAACGCGAAAACCTCAAAAAACAAATATATATATATATATATATATATATAATGGAAAGAAGCAATGAAAGATTTTTTTCTGAAATGAGAGTTTGATAAATTTCAGGATCTTGATTATTGTGTTGCATTTTGGTAAAATTTTATACCATTCATTTTAGCAGATGGCAGAGCTTAACCAAAATTCAGAATCAAAAGAAGTACAGGAAAAGGGAGAAAAAAATCTGGGTGGCATAGAATTGAAAGATACCATTGATAAAGAAAATCTGCTATTATGATATTTCTGAAGAAGAAAAAATGGTTTGTTGTTGTGAGTATGGAAAAAGCAGTGTAGTTGAAAGTAGCATCTTCACTAGGAAAAGCCTAGTGAAAAGCCACTAGAAAAATGGCTCACTACTTACCCCCACTTCCCTAGTGAAGGCAAGCAAAGTTTCTGCAGTCCTGACTCTACCAGGAAACCTAAGAAGTGCTGAATTCTCTGCCCCAAGACCTTCTATCATAGGCAGGTTGACCAACAGAGACTTTGCCCATAGGCATCCATACTGGTGTCTCAGCCAGATATTTGACTGGTATAAAAGCAATCAGAGTTGTCTAGTTTAGGCACACCCTTGCTTTTTTCCAAGGATGTGCAGATGGTCATAGGCAATCAGGCTAGTATGCCTCACCTTATCCATGTCTGCAGCCTAGAAAAGGAAAACCATCCCAAAGAGTATGTACACAGAGATGGCCACTTATGAAATGCATGAAATCAACCATGTGTGCTTGCATTCTCAAAAAGACATATTTAAGAGTATGTTTTGATTTCTCAATAGGGGACGCGGTGGCTCAGTGGCTAAGACGCTGAGCTTGTCGATCAGAAAGGTCGGCAGTTTGGCGGTTCAAATCCCTAGCGCCGCGTAACGGAGTGAGCTCCCGTTGCTTGCCCCAGCTTCTGCCAACCTAGCAGTTCGAAAGCATGTAAAAATGCAAGTAGAAAAATAGGGACCACCTTTGGTGGGAAGGTAACAGCGTTCCGTGCGCCTTCGGTGTTTAGTCATGCCGGCCACATGACCACGGAGATGTCTTCGGACAGCTCTGGCTCTTTGGCTTTGAAACTGAGATGAGCACTGCCCCTAGAGTCGGGAACGACTAGCACGTATGTGCGAGAGGAACCGTTACCTTTTTGATTTCTCATAATATTAGGGTGGGGGGGACATTGCCCTGATGCTTTGAAAGTTCGGGATTGTGTTTATAATAAAAACCTGAACCATTTTTAATACAAGCTTCCCTCCTTCTTTGAAGCCTTCATTTTTCCTTATGCTATTTTCTTCAAGTTCAGTTATCCATCATAATTTTTCATACCACAGCTTTCTTAAATGACACATTCTTATATCTATGGATCATTTGCTTCTATTAAAAGTCTGAACTTACTTAGATCTAGCTAACAAATGTTTTTCCCAGTGTCAATATATCTTAAAAAGTGCAGTCTTTGTGACAAGCTCAATTCAGTCACTGCATTCGAGAAAGAAGGAATACTCCTACCAAGTAAAGCCTAAACATCCTTAATCCTCCAAGAAGAATATTTGAAACAAGAGCAATATTAGCCTACAAGTGCATTCTCAAAATGTTTCTGTAATCCCTTTCTTTTGATTCCTGAGTCCAATATTTTTTTAAGAATTGCTGTTCGGGTCAACAGGTGATCAGAATATAGAGATTTCTGACTGTAACCAGCTCAGTGAGGGTTTTAAGCAATAACCTTAAAACTAGAAGAGAGTAGTTTTTATTCCAACATGACACTAGAAACATGCTGTATGTGTACTTTCTGCTTTTCAGGTTTTATTTTGTTTTTAGTATTTTCATGCCACATTTTCTCCCAGTTTAGACCCAGCAGGGGAAACTGAGAAACTACAGTTTAAAACAATTGTTATGAATGATGGATACTTGATCTTCACTTGTGAATCATACTTACAAAATAAGATTTCACTTTCAGTCCCATACTGTCCAATACTGAAGGGCATTTATACAGAGGATCATAATTTAAGCAAGCACACAACTGATCTTACCCACATTGTTTGCCTATTTTCAAGGTATCTATTCCAGAAAGAGAACCTTTTTTTTTCTGCTAGCAAAATTGTTCACATTCCTTGCCAGTGGGTACAAACTTTGCCATCCATTCAATGCAAGTATATGATCTATAGCACGGGTGTCAAATTTGATCGCATCACATGACATATCATGACGTATCGTGATGTTTTTTGCCTTTGTGGAGCTGGGGTGGGTGTGGCCTGCGCGTGACGCATCTGGGCCATGGGCCATCAGTTTGACACCCCTGATCTACAGTATATGATTGACCAGAGAAATATTTTAATATTTTAAATACCAGCACTGATTATGCTACCTAGTCTGGGTAATGAAACATCTGCAAGAAAACAAACAAGTTCAAGTACCAATATTTTATTTATTTCTTACAATTATAAGCATTAAAATTATGGTTTGATATTTTAAAAAAAGAATTATAAATATTTATAATTAATTATAAATACAATTATTAAAATATTAACATTTCATAGAATTCTAGAATATTAAGTAGTCCTCATTTAGGGACCATACTTGGAACTGGCAACTTGGTAAAGTGATTGCTAAGTAAAATTGTGACTGTGCTTCTGATGTTACTTCAGCTTTCCTTTGTTTTACAGACCTGTCAGGGTGGGAAATGTGAGAATTGGTTGCAAAGTTACTTTTTCATCACTGCTGTAACTGCAAACAATAGCTAAATGAAAAGTATCTGTATAGGAAGGCACCTGCTCTAGTACAACCTCAGTACAGGAATCCACTATCTCTGACAGATGATCATCCAGCCTCAACTTGAAAACATCCAGAAGGGAGATTTTAATTACATTTGAAGGACAATTTTTTGCATATAACTTCCAACCATTTCTGCAAGCTTTTAAAAACAAAACAAAACAAAAAACAAAACAAAACCATACTGTAAGTTCATACAAACTTCATGAATTTTGTTAGGGTGTACTGAGCATGTATACTATTTAGTGGATACCAGGTAGCGGAACAGTATTAACATTGTGAAACATTTAGTGTTTTCTTTCAGTTTTTGTGTATAATGCAATGAACTATTGTTTAAACCAGGGGTGTCAAACTCGCGGCGTCACGGCAGCGTCATGTGACCTTTCGGGACTTTTTTCCCCTTCGCTAAACCGGGCGTGGGCATGGCCAGCACATGACACATCTTGCCCGCAGGCTGCGAGTTTGATAGCCCTGGTTTAAACAAAGAAAATCAGGCCAGTTCATAGATAAATAAATCGGAATAATCACTTTTTGAATTTTTTATTTACTTATTTCTAGGCTGCCTACTCTTGTACTGCACTAAGCAGTTTATAAGATTATTATTGTTCTAGCTTGGTAGAACAACCACTCATGAACTGAGGCGAGACGGTGTTAGCGTGGAACCTCTTTAATAATAACAGCAACTGAACTAGGAACACGTAACTACAAGAAGAACAACCAGCTTTCTGTCAGCCGCTATTTATATAGCGGCTGTCAAAACAGCCAGCCAATGGCAGGGCTGTAACTTCCCGCTGGCTGAGCTGTCAGTTAGTAGCCAATAGGAATTTAGCAGCTAGGAATTTAGCAGCAATTATCATCAACATAAGATACAAAACCTGGGGAAAAAAATCTGAAAAGGTCTGAAAAATAACCATATGTTAATTTAACTCCTAAATTATAGGAGAAAAAGGAGACCGCCTTGACTCTATAGTGGCAATATATTCTATGACATGGGTCCTGCCATAGAGAGAGTCAAATGTACATAATTACCGTATTTTTCGGACTATAAGATGCACCGGAGTGTAAGACGCACCTTAGTTTTTGGGGAGGAAAATAAGAAAAAAGCTGACTGCCTCTGCTTACCAGCATCGGCATTAATATACTGCCATAATGTACATTTCTCCAATTCTTTGCTATTTCTATGGGTCAGGCACACATGCACAGAAATACACAGCAAACAGTGTATATCATCTGTACAGTTTGCTGTTTGCTCGGAGGCAAATTGCTGGGAGGCAGGGGCAGATTTTTCCCCCTTTCCTCTTTTTTGGGGGGAAAAGGTGCGTCTTATACTCCAAAAAATATGGTACATTTTTTTCTTTCTGCAATTTTTCCACCCATCTAATTATTTCTAATGCATAAAAAATGCGAGGTAGCTCTCAATGCTGTGGAAAAATGAAAACAACTCAAAGCTGAATTCATCATGAATGTTTTAAATTTGTTTAAAAGATATCATAATCTCAGAAGAAAATTTAATTTGATGAAACCAAACGTTAAAAAGAGATATGATCTATAAAAATAATACAATCACAGCAATGGTTCCCTGGAGCAAGCATATTAAAATTATATTTTTTTGTTTGTTGTTTTGTTTTTGAAATGTTAATATGTTTACATGTTCTAAAAAAGGGGGTGCATCTTTTTTTTAATAGCATGAAATAAGTTCTAATAAATGACACTTGTTTTGATCTTTTCTGGCATTTTAGCTTTTATTCAAGACCGTTGAGAATGGAAATACTGTAAATAGCTTTCTTGCCTTAACAGTAGTTGTTCAACTGAATATACCTTTTTTGTCCTGAATCTATTGTATTCTTTGAAAGAAATATTTTAACATGATACAATCAAAGTCCAAGCTGATGTGATTAAAAATAACATCAAGCAACAGCAGCTGCATTGACACACTTCTGTATGAACAGAATTTTAGAAAACATAAATGAAACTGCCAGTTGAAAACTTCAGTTGGCATGTTTCCTCTCTCTCTGTGTGAACAGTATCATGTAGTTTAGTAACAAAAGGGAGCAGTTGAATTGCAGTGCTGAGCTAGAAGCCAATAATGAACAAAATTGGCTTAAACTTTATTACTTCAGCATAAATTAAACTTGCCAATCTTTTTGTTAAGGTTATAACTGTCAAGAGGAGGTTAGTATTTAAGTCCAGATATCAGAATTATGTCAGAATTTTGGGTCCACAGATTTTAAAAGAGAAAAGTGCTGTAGATCAGTTATTTAGAAAGCATGATTTGATCTGAAAATCCTGTATTGTATCTAGAATCCCTGATGAATTTCTGTGATTCAGTGCTCAGGCAAAATGACTTTTATGTGGACCCACTCTTCTTTGTAACTGCTGTGTTCTAGGTCAGTACATTAACAAAGGATCTTCAGTAATAACAACAATATTACAATATAGGTTGGTGAATATGAATTTTCAAACAATATTTTCCTGTAAGTTCTGCTTCAAGGCCTTTATGGAGGAAGGCATAAAAGCATCTATTTCTGTAGCATAACATTTTTTTATCTCCATTTCATGAAGAAGATATAGATGTCACTATGTATGGAACCAATGTTGCTAAATTAAGTACTAGACTTTACCTATTACTACAAATTAAATTTTACTAGGAAGAAATACATTTTTAGCAGTTCATGCAATTACCAAAGCCAGTAATCTGGTTTAGAATTAAGAGTTATACAAGACTGAGGACAACAGAATGTAATTTACAGCAGTTGGATGGAAATTTGGTTTTTCAAAGTTCGGGAGGGGAAGAACCCTGAACTTTAAAGATTATAACTTCAACATCTTCTGTATCCAAATGCTTATACTAATTCCCAGCTGTTCAGTTAATATACAGCAGTTGTAGAAAAAGTCTTTTTCTCTCTCCAGATGTTGTTGAACTGCAACTGTAGGAAAACTCTTGCCAATAATGACAAATGCTTAGAGTTGCTTTTAGCAATAGCAATAGCACTTAGATTTATATACCGCTTCACAGTGCTTTGCAGCACTCTCTAAGCGGTTTACAGAGTTAGCATATTGCCCCCAACAATCTGGGTCCTCATTTTACCCACCTCGGAAGGATGGAAGGCTGAGTCAACCTTGAGCCTGGTGAGATTCGATCTGCCAAACTGCTGGCATACACTGATCAGCAGAAGTAGCCTGCAGTACTGCACTCTAACCACTGCGCCACCGCGGCTCTATAAATGATAGGCAACTGTTCCTTATCCCTGCAAATAAAGACCACCTGTTATCAACTACTAATCTGGTAAAATGCAATTAGAATATTATTGTCAAATAGTTGATGGATCACTAAACTATTAGTTGATTAAGCATTAAGAAAGTCTTGCACCATTTTGCATGATTCTTATTTGAGACAGCTGTTTTGTTGGCTACTGCTTTTACTTCTTAACAGGCTTGCTAAGGACAGTATCTAGGTACCCGTGAAGGTCCTGACATTATGTACTTTTCAGCACTAAAAAATTGTTCCTTAAAGTAGCCTATAAGATGGCATTTGGATGAATGTTCTCATATGATTTCAGTATCCTTTATGGTTTGTTTCAACTTATTTTATTTTTTAAAATAGGTTTTATGTTACTTTGAGGCTCCATATTGCAAAAACGTTCCCTTGCTCAAGAGGAAAGGCCTAGTATTGGAGGTATCAATCTCTCTGTCTCTCTATCATCTATTTATCTCAGGAGTGTCAAACTGGTGGCCCGCAGGCTGGATGTGTCATACGCAGGCCATGCCCACCCCAGCTCCGTGAAGGGAAAACCATTATGAAACGTCATGTGATGGCAATCTGACGCTGCGAGTTTGACACCCGTGATCTATCTACACATACATATATATAGACTACACACACACACATACATATGCAATAAGTATACACAAACACTTCAACCCCCCCCCTCCTTAACCTTTCCATAGAGATGAAAAAAATTAAGATTAATTCATTTCTACTTCGGAATAATTTTCATTATACAGTATTGGAAGGTAGAGACTCTGAGTCAATAAAACAAAGATCACCAAGGTATAATAATTTTCTATATGCTGAATCTCATTATTAGTATATTGTATTAAAACATCATCATAGATTTAAAAAGAATAGTGGCATTAAAACAATAACATCATCCTTCAGTGACTAACCTACAAAAGTTTTTAGGAATGTTCAAGTTTCAGATGAACTTCAAAAGGTCCACTGACCAAGTGCACATATATAGCAAAATATGAAATCTCATCTGAGAATCTAATATTTGAGAAATAGTTGTTTCTTAAAATTATCTACTATGAAATTACATTTTCCTGCAATTCTTTCCATATAACATAAACATGTCCCTACTTCCAGACAGGGAAATTACTAAAAAGGAGAATGAAACAAGAATTTTATATACCACAATTTTACCTGTAATCCCTACTATTTTTATCATTTTCCCCTACAGAAAGTCTTTACATGAGCTAATATTGTTAGTTTCACCTTAAAATTTTATATTATGTGAAACATAATTTAAGCATATTTGCAAACTTGTTTGCATTATACGATTCACGAAGAAGCATACTGAAGTGGATGAAAGAAAATTGTCAAGGTCACCTTGATTGGAATCCTCCATTTCATTCAAAGGGGTCCATATTTAGCAGAATAAACCCATTAAAAGTATCTAGAGACAGATTCTTAAGGGGCAAAAGGCACATAAACTCAATTAACTCTACATTCCCTAATTAAAAAAAACAACAACCCAGCATCATTGAGTTTGCTGTTCTCATGGAGGATGAGGGAAGAAGATTAAAGAAAAAAAAATCACTCTTCCTATAGGAAGTAGACTGAAGAAAGGAGATGAAGGGTTTTCCAATGTGAGAAAATCAAAGATAAAGAGCAGAACAAGATGGAAATCCTTCTTGTTTTCTCTGTTTCAAATGCTACTGGTGATAAATAGGATAAAAGGGGCAATGAATCTCTACTTCCAGAGTTTTTTTTCTACTATAGTTTTCTCATCAAATTTTCTCATATATATTTTCTCATCAAATTTGCAGACTACACCAAGCTAGCAGGAATAGCCAACACTCCGGAAGATAGGCTTAAGATACAGAAGGATCTTGACAGACTTGAACATTGGGCGTTATCTAACAAAATGAAATTCAATGATGAAAAAAGTAAGGTTCTACATTTAGGCAAGAAAAACAAAATGCACAGGTACAGTATATGTGGTAGCTTGCTCAATAGTGGTGACTGTGAGAGGGATCTTGGAGTCCTAGTGGACAATCACTTAAATATGAGCCAGCAGTGTGCTGCAGCTGCCAAAAAGCCAACACAGTTCTAGGCTGCATTAACAGAGGAATAGAATCAAGATCACGTGAAGTGTTAATAACACTTTATAATGCCTTGGTAAGGCCACACTTGGAATACTGCATTTAGGACTATGGGTGACATGATAGCAGTGTTCCGATATCACAGGGGTTGCCACAAAGAAGAGGGAGTCAAACTATTCTCCAAAGCACCTGAGGTAGGACAAGAAGCAATGGGTGGAAACTAATCAAGGAGAGAAGCAACTTAGAACTAAGGAGAAATTTCCTGACAGTTAGAACAATTAATCAGTGGAACAACTTGCCTCCAGAAGTTGTGAATGGAACACTGGAAGTTTTTAAGAAGATGTTGGATAACCATTTGTCTGAAGTGGTGTAGGGTTTCCTGCCTAAGCAGGGGGTTGAACTAGAAGACCACCAAGGTCCCTTCCAACTCTGTTATTCTATTCTATTCTATAGTGGATACAGTTCATTCTAAAAGATGCTACTCTATATTAAACATTCCATATTCACCCATTGCAAAATCATTTCTTGCATCAGTGAATTATCAGAAATAAATGAGAGCAACATTAAAATATAACTGAAATGATTTTTCAAAGCTCCTATGAGAAAGGGAGTGAAATCATGAAACCCATGACCACCACGGGAATAGTGAATTTATGATTGGTTAGATATATTATGCAAATATTTTATAGCTATATACTGTATAAAGTAAATTTGAAGTATTCCAGGTTTAAAACTGTTTTAAGAAGTCTTGAGAGTTTAAATAATTACATGATTTTATTTCCCGTCTCAGACTAACTTAAAGAAATATTTACTAATGTACAAAGTTTCTCTTAACCAGTCCTTCTGATGTGATCTGTTTTCATGAGCAGATTCTAAGTATTCATTATTAAAGAAGCTGGTAGGATCATATATTTTTACTTGACAAAAAAAAAAGAAGAAAAGGAAGTTGGAAGGAGTACTAATGATCCCTGGCCCAAACCAACCAATTAGAGAGGAAACAGACATTTGAATTCTTAAAAAAGACAAAGTTGTAATATTTATACAATACATTGTACAAATACTCTCTATAATGTAATAAATATGTGCTGTATTAAAATTCAGCAATAAGTCTTTACAACCTGTGTATCATTTTTCCATGCAAATGATGGGATGATTGAAGGAACAATTCTGTTATAGAAAGTGCTTGTGTGTACGTGTAGGTTTTGTGTACATATGTGTGTATGTGTATGTGTATATTATCTATATATCTCTATCTCTATCTCTATCTCTATCTCTATCTCTATCTCTATCTCTATCTCTATCTCTATCTATGGGATGGTATGGAAACGAATGGAATTGAATATAATTCAGAAAGGTTTCTCTTCCACACCCTCATTTGCTCTTCTAGTAGGGAGGGGGAGAGAGAGAGAGAGAGAGATGAACGGGAGAGAGGGGGGGAGGGGGAGGGGGGGAGGGAGGGGGGGGGGGAGAGAGAGAGAGAGAGAGAGAGAGAGAGAGAGAGAGAGAGAGAGAGAGAGAGATGTGTTTGGAACATGGTACAGAAATGGTATTATATCATATTGGACATGACAGCAATTATCAGCCAGAATGTGTTTGTATATAATGTTTGTGTAATTTAAGTTTGCATGAGGAATTTAAACAGTTCAGCACATATACTTGATTCTATTTCCTTTCCTTTCCTTTCCTTTCCTTTCCTTTCCTTTCCTTTCCTTCTTCCCTTCCCTTCCCTACCCTGTCATTTTTTTAAATACCCCCTGTAGTATTTTTGTAATATATAACATTTGTCTTTATTTTATTTATCCTTTCTGCAAATAATTCAGCATTTACATTTTACTATGTAAGATTTATATTATACTATTATGTGTGTATCTGTCACCTGCTTACATTTTGTCTTTGTAAGAAGTATTCTGTTTCCCTACAGGGTATTTTAGTGCAATCAGCTGAAAACCAATTCTTGTTATAATGATGGAAAGTGTTATTAAAGAGAAAATAATTAAATGTATAGGATATTGTTTGTTACACTTAATGTAGAAAAGGGAATCTTCCTCATAGAAGAAAAGTCTTTAAATCCCACAGCTGCGTCATATTGCTATCTTTGTAGAATTTTTTAGAGTTAGAGTACGTGTATTTGTAAGTATGTGTATTTCTATAACAATACAAACATTGTACAGTTGGTCTTTCTAGTCTATAGTTGCAGGCAGTGTTTCATTCTGAACCCCATTTTCATGCCCAGACATGATAATAGAACTTTCTAAAATGTTCATATGTTTGATTGCCAAACAAATGCTGGTTGAAATGGCTTGCATCCATTCCCTGGAATTATATACCCATCCCTTAATGAAGTACACATTGGAATTAAAAGGGTATGTGTACTATTAAGGTTTCAGCGCTTCAAAAAGGACATTGGGAAAAAGGCAATCAAAATCATTAGGTAGATAGAAACATGCTAACTTTAGTCAGAAGTTAAGTAAGCTGCAGCTCACATCCTTAGGTTATGAGAGGTCTCTGAATATTAAAAATAATTGAATTTCAAGCTTTTCACAAGAAGTTAAAAATTAAAGAGAAAAGAGAAAAAAAACCTATATCTTGTCAGCTTTATTCAATGATGGTTTTTGATTGAAGGGATAATGATGTAGTTAACATACTAGCATGCATAAGGAAGTGGGGCAGGAACTGTTAACATTCTCAGCCAGCTGTTTAAAAGAATAAAAAGGCCTGGATTTGCAATAAAGCAGGCATATAACAACAAAACAACACATTTTGATTATGTGCAGAGTTGTGTGAGATTTAGGGACATAGAAAGATTGAAATGTATTCTGGGAAAGAGCTAGAGAAAGGGCTCTTTTCCCTTTGACTTGGTGACTTAAAAAAAAAACTCCCATGGGGGTGGGAGAGATAGGGAACAATAATTGCATATTCTTTCTTTTCATGCAAGTTCTGTGCAAATAATATCACACACTGTCCACCTGTCAATCAGTAAACCAGTAGCTTGGCCCAGATGGGAGGGGAGAATAAAAAGTCAGCTTTTTCACAGCTCTATAAGATTCTCATGTGTAGTGGTCACATCACATTTGTAATTTATACTGTAAGGAGAGATGGGTGTTTGGTTGCCATAAGTGTGATTGACCATTGTAAGGAGCAGCTCTCTTCCTTTTCATTAATACTCTCAGCCTGAAATCACAGCAGAAGAAATTAAATATACAGAGACTACCAATTGCACTGTTAATCTTACTGGGGAAATAAAGCACTTCCATGCTTTATTTCAAGCAAGATTATAAAACAGAGGACATTAAACTATCATCAAATATATAATCCATTTGGCTTTTTTCTCAATGTAGAAATAATATTTCCATTTTTGAACAGTTCAGGAGAAGAGTCATTTTCATAGCTTAAACAGATCAACAATGAAGTACAGGAGCAAAGCTACCAGAAAGATTTTTCTGCACTAAGCAGTATATGTATTATATGGATAACAAGCAATAACCTCGTAACCCCTAATTTGATAACATTATCAATGAATTTTCTTTACAAAACCAGAAAAAGAAAATATTTTGTGTGAGTTGCAAATAAAATACAAAACGTCTTCCTTTTTTCGCTAACACCAAACTGTTAACAGTTTTTGTGTTTTTGTTTTGTAGGAAGTTAGCACCCACCCCTCTCCTAGAAAAATGAAATATCCTAGGAAAAATTAAAAAGGCAGAATATTATATAGAATATAGCACTCAAACTAGCGTGGTATTCAGGACAGCCTACAGAGTTGCCCCTGCATGGCCCCATGGGAGTCTGACAGCCAATCAGGATACATTTCTTACACAGGAACAGGAAACTCTTAAGGTGGGGCCCCACAGAGAGCATAAAACCGGGGCACTCTCAGCATCTCAGCCCTTCTCTCTTCACCCAACATCTGGAAGCATGTGATCCACCTTTTCTGTTCAGGAGCCCCTGCCATGTGTTCCTGTCCACCATTAAACCTTCTTTCCAAGCAACTTCCATGAATCCAGTGTCTTTTTCCCCACTTGGAACTGAACCCAGAAGGATATTCCTTACAACAATTTATTTAGCACTAAACTGCATTTTCAGTTGAAGCCATTTCTAATGAACATATATCTTTTTTACATTTTTTAAATTTCTCATATATAAATACATATATAAAACAGTTTTTTGTTATTTCTGTGTTCATTTTCTTGTACATAATTTATATATACAACAATGTGAAATCACAGCTGCCAGTTTTTCAATTAGTGTTGACCTTAATAAGCATTGAGTTTTTCTCAAGAACCGTACATATTGATGTAGTTTATGTGCGGATCCAAGCAGTGTGGCCTTTTATAATGGATGAATATTTTTTTTTTTTGTCAATGTGCTGTTTTTCTACATGAGATCCAAGATTTTTTCATATGTCCCCTAGTGTACTTATAGCCACTGGGGCTACTACAGCAGGTTTATATCATAATCTTTCAATTTTGATTTTCAGATCTTGATACTTTGTGATCTTCTCCAATTCTTTATCTTCTATTCTACTATCCCCTGGTATTACCATATCAATTATCCACCATTTCTTCTTTTCAACCACTGTTAAATCTGTTATTACACATATATGCTAAAATTTTATATGGTGAAGATCAAAAACTTTCAAAATAGTTTTAAATATTCACCAGACAAAAGCAACTTTTATTCACCAATGAGTGCTTTTTTTCTGTCAAATGATTTTGCTTGGAGTTAAAAAGTAATATCACACATAGAACAAAACACATCGAAACACATCATTTTTTTTACATATCACATTAAAAAGAAACAAAATCTTTGGGACACTGACTAATAAAATATTTTTGTCAGCATCAGTCCTGCACCATTGCAACACCAAGCAAAAATTCTCAATTCATTTCCCCCCCAAAAAACTCTATAGACCTGATGCCTGAAATGTAAATTATTTGGCTGGGGTATGCATGGGTTGGGCAAACTGCCTCTAGATTCTGGCCTTCAATCTGCTTACCTCTGGCCCCAATCTGCTTATCTAGAAATTCAACACACTGGAAAAAAACAGCACCAAACCAGCATCAATGTCTTTGTTTTTATATAAAATACTATGAAAGAGAAAGCATGAAAGGGAAATATTGGACTCAGTGAGGGAGTAGCCTGCCTTTCATCAGACTATAAATTGTTCCAAAAACCCATTGGATGATTAAAAGTGCTGTTGTCAGAAGATCACAAGCAAACAACCAGAAACTAGACTATCCCATGAGTAAAACAAGAGAGAGGTGGAAATGGTTGTCCCTCACCCAAAAGACTTTTAACTCATTGTGCCATACAGGCAAAATAAAGAAGACCAATATTAAAATTTTAATTTCAGAATAAATGGGACTTGCATTTGATACACAGCAGTCTTAATGACTTTATTAGCTTTTCTACAATGCTCTTATTTATTAGAGCCTGTGTCCTTGGAAATCTATTGATGCTTCTAGTCTAACCTGTTGAGAGAAGTCTGATAGCTATGTATGCAGGAAAGAGATCCTTAGTTATACCTTAAATTCCATAATGGGACAGCAAGTTCTGGTCGATATTAGCCAGCTAGCCTGCCATAATTGCAACTGATTTATTTTATAGAAAAGGCCAGGAAAACAATCCCTTAGGTTTCTACCATAACTCCTTGAAATCATCTCCACTGCAGTCAGGAATGTACTGTATCATTTCTTACAAATATGATATTCTAAAGGAAAATGGAACCTTATTTTGAATTCTGTATTGAATTGTGTTGTATTATGCTACTCATAGAATAATATGGAGTGGGGGGAAAGTCATATCTGGAGGTTTAATTCACATCCTCAAGCACATTGAATATTAGCAATAGCACTTAGACTTATATACCGCTTCACAGTGCTTTACAGCCCTCTCTAAGCGGTTCACAGAGTCAGCATACTGCCCCCAACAATCTGGGTCCTCATTTTACCCACCTCAGAAGGATGGAAGGCTGAGTCAACCTTGAGCTGGTGAGATTTGAACCGCCGACCTGCAGCTAGCAGTCAGCTGAAGTAGCCTGCAGTGCTGCACTCTAACCACTGCGCCACCTCGGCTCTGAATATTCCATTATTATATGGAAAAAGATGGATATAAACTGAGAATCTGCATCTGTTTCAGTTTGTAAGACACAACTAATGCAACGCTATTATGGAATTCAGGTTTTTTTTAGATAGATGAGATAAAAAGCAATAGCATACCAGGCAGAAAAGCAACTGTATATCATTCACCAATTATTAACAGAGCGCTCTCTCTCTCTCTCTCTCTCTCTCTCTCTCTCTCTCTCTCTCTCTCTCTCTCTCTCTCTCTCCCCACCTTTTTTCTTGAAAGAGATTTAAGGCATTTATTTAAATGTTGATCCTACCTTGTAAGTGCATAACATCAGCTGCAGACATAACATCAAGAAACTCAATAGGTTGCAAGCTGATGAAATTCTATCCTACCGATATCTCAGCAGCCTTACTGTAATTACAAAACTATTATAGCTTCTCAATAATGTAAAAGGAAGGGCTTTATGTGTAACAAAAAACCCCTTGGTGAAGTCTTACACAGATGTAATACATTATTTCTAATTTTTAACTAAGAGCTCCGAGTAGGGTATGTGATGAAAAAAAGACTTTCAAAAGATATTAACCTACAGAATGTACACACACAATAATAGTAACTTTGAATTCCTTCAAAGATACATTACCTACTGTTATCAGTATGTGTGCACAGAAATCAGTATCATGTAATAGTATTAATATGAAATGTTTGCAAGTATATATCTTTATGCACATGCTACAGACAGAAAGAGACATCTTTATCTACATGAATGTCGGCACTGGTGTATTTTTATATTCAGACGTGTACACACATCCTTTTTTTAAAGCAGTCACATTGCAATAACCATATGATTTCATAAAAAAATAGTCCAGAAATAGTCCAGAAATATGATTTCATAAAAAAATAGTCCAGAAATTATAATTGGGCCAGAATATCACATGTGAAAAGTAATGCGTCTTTGAGTCCATAGCATCTCCATAATGAAACACCTGACTTCCAAGCCAATTCAAGATGTCTGTGATGGTTCAGAAAAGCATACACAATTTAGGCTTGACCTATTGATATGACTTCCTACTCTTATTTATTCCTGCCCTCTAAAGCCACAAAAGGGACACTGATTGAAATCCTACCATGCTTATGATTCAGCTTTCTCTTGGGTAGGACCCATGTTAGGAATTAAATTGCTGCTCAGGTTAGAGATCGCTCAGAACATATTATTCCAAGCCTTTCATGCCACTGTATTGTTGTTGTTGTTGTTGTTGTTGTTGTTGTTGTTGTTGTTGTTGTTGTTGTTGTTATTATTATTATTATTATTATTATTATTATTATTATTATTGATGGTATCAAGAAACAAACATGGATATTTGATCCAATATGAACTTTTGGGATGATTTGGGATAGATAAGATGCTGTGGTAAATTTTCTACGCGTGGATTACAATAAGTGTTAACAGAGAGTTTCGAAACTTTAGTTTAGTTTTGTTTTAGTATTATTATTATTATTATTATTATTGTTATTATTATTCCTCCTCCTCCTCCTCGAACAGTACCTTTAAGTTTTACATTCTTTCCTGTTTGTTCTATTCTTTTAATCTTTGTTTTTGCTATACATTGCCAGAGACTTTTGGAGTTGGCACCAAATGTTTAGTTATAATTAAAACACTTTGCTATGCTGTGCTGTGCAGTGCTATGCTGTGTTGTAACAGAATAATAACAGAGTTGGAAGACCTTGGACTCTGGAGGTGTTTTAGTCCAACCCTCTGCACAAGCAGAAGACCCTATACCATTCTGGATAAATGGCTGTCCAATCTCTTCTTAAAAACCTCCAGTGATGGAGCACCCACAACTTCTGAAGGTAAGCTGTTCCAGTGATTAATTGTTCTCATGGTCAGGAAATTTCTATTTAGCTTAGTTCTAGGTTGGTTCTTTCCTTGATTAGTTTCCATCCATTGCTTCTTGTCCTGCCTTCTGGTGCTTTGGAGAATAGGTTGACTCCTCTTCTTTGTGGTAGTTCCTCAAATATTGAAACATCTCTATCATGTCACCCCTAGTCTTTGTGCTATGTTACGCTACACTATGCCATGCCATGTTTTGCCATGCTATTTAAGCTCAAGTTTTCCAAGTAAAAAAGTAAATACAGTGCTTCTCAAACCCTGGGCATAATCCAGCTCAGGACAAGCAGTTGTTAGGGTTAGGGTTAGGGTGTCGGCAACCTGTGGCTCCAGAGCCACTTGCGGCTCTTTGGGCCCTCTGCTGCTGCTCCCTGTCCCATCACTGGCTGGCCCCGCTCTCACCCTCCCCTCCCCATCACTCCTTGCCTGGCCTGAGAAGGTAAGGGCAATGGCGGGGGATGGAGAAGTGACCGGGGCTGATTCTCTGGCGCCTCACTCTTGCTGGAACTTCTTCTGGCCCTTGTTGGTGCTGGGTGTGCCTCGGTCGCTTGAGGAGACACGCAACCTGCTCTCCACCCCGAGACACTGGCTGGACCTGGCCTCAACCGATGCCAGCCTCACTAACATGAGGGCTGGTGGGGTGGGAATGGGATCCAGGACGATGGGACGATGGAAAGGGGGATGGGCCCACAGCGCCCAGCCACGGCTTTAAGAAGCTCAGGGCAGCGGGAAAAGGGGGCTGGCCCCACCAAACCTCGCATGCCCGCCCTGGGGGTCAGGAAAGCTGAGGCTGGGCCAAGTTGGTGAGCTGTCATTGGGGCTCTTCACTACTCCTTTTCTTTCTTCTTTTTGGAAATCTGGGCTGGCTGAGGAACGAGTGCAAACCACAGCGGAGGCTTCCCTTCAGGTGACCCTCCTCCTTCTCCTCTCGCGACTCCCTGGCCGGCTGTGGCGGAGCCTGAAGTGTGTGCACGAGCTGGGAGACCCTCCTCAAGCAAGCGTGCGGGCTCGGCCAAAATGCAGCAAAGGTGTGCGTGGGGTGGGGGGCCGCTTACTTGAGGAGGGTCTCCCCATTCATGCGCACTCTCCCGGCCCCACCACAGATGGCTAGGGGGTCGCAAGAGGAGAAGGAGGAGGAGGGAAGCCTCCGCCGCAGCTCGTGCTTGCTCCTCATCCAGCCTGGATTTCCAAAAAGAAGAAAGAAAAGGAAGGCAAAGAGCCCCAAGGAGAGCTTGCTGGGCTTTCCGAGAGAGTGGGAAGCTCCTTTTCTTTCTTCTTTTTGGAAATCCAGGTTGGCTGAGGAACGAGCACAAGCCGCGGCGGAGGCTTCCCTCCTCCTCCTCCTACTTCTCCTCTCATGCCCACCCTCCCTGCCCCACCACAGCTGGCCAGGGGGTCACAAGAGGAGGAAGAGGGGAGGAGGAGGAGGAGAAGGGAAGCCTCTGCTGCGGCTTAAGCTAGTTCCTCAGCCAGCCCAGATTTCCAAAAAGAAGAAAGAAAAGGAGTAGCAAAGAGCCCCAAGGACAGCTCAATACAGATACAGATACAGATGATACAGATACAGATACAGATACAGATACAGATACAGATACAGATACAGATACAGATACAGATACAGATACAGATACAGATACAGATAGAGAGATACAGAGATACACATAGAAACAGACAAAGAGAGAGAGACACACACAGAGAGAGGCAGAGATACACAGAGAGGGGGAGAGAGAGATGGAGGGAGAGATATACAGAGGGGAGGAGAGAGGGGAGAGAGGGAGAGAGGGATACAGAGAGAGAGAGAGAGAGAGAGAGAGAGAGAGGAATGGAATGGAATGGAACGGAATGGAATTCAGCAACGTTT
>QLTV01002269.1:1692464-1715498 GCA_003457575.1 Thermophis baileyi
TCTCGAGCCTGTCCTCTGGGGTGTTAGCTATTCCTGCCAGCTTAGTATCATCTGCAAATTTGGTTCGTTCCCCTTCTATTCCCTCATCTAGGTCATTTATGAAGATATTAAAGAGTACTGGGCCTAAGACGGAACCTTGTGGTACCCCACTGCTTACTTCTCTCCATGTAGACTTAGACCCATTGAGAACTGCTCGTTGAGTACAGTTAGTCAGCCAGTTGTGAATCCATCTGGTGGTGAAGCTGTCTATCCCACTTTTTTCTAGCTTACGAAGAAGTAGGTTGTGGTCTACTTTGTCGAATGCTTTGCTGAAGTCTAATTATATTATGTCCACAATATTTCGCTGGTCTACTAATTTAGTCACTGTGTTGAAGAATGAAAGTGACTTTTTCTTGCTGACTGTTAGTGCTTGGGAAAGGGAAACATAGCCAGGGAAATCTAACCAATTGCTATCCTTAAATTGCTTCACAGTAAACTTATAGAGATGGGGGGTCACTTCCAAGACTCATCACAGAGGCCAATTAGATCTTGGCTGTGATGCAAGCATATTTTTTATGCTGACTTAAGAACTGATGAATATGGATGTGGGGGAAAGCATTTAGACAGTAGAAAGAATGACCTGGGGTGGGGTGGGGAAGGCTAGGACCAATAAAAATAGTAATATCTACTCTTAATTTAGTCAAAACAAAGAAAGATAATTCTGGATGCTAATTATAGAAAAGACAGATTGTCCCTAAAGTGTTCGCTAAAGTGTTCATTTTTTAAGCTATTGGAGAAAGAATTGGATAGTGTTTCCAGGCCTAAATTTCAACTTATTATATCATACTTTATTTGTGATAGTGACAAATATTTTACTGCCAGTTTGCAATTTTAAAGGATCATCAAATGTAAATTTTGTATTTTCTTATCAGTATCCTTTAAAGTGATATTATAAGAAATTGTGTTTAGAAAGGCATATTTTACAAATTCTCCTTCTGATTTTTTTTTTCATTTGAAGTTAAATATTATTAGAATTATATTTATATTATTAGAATTATATTTATAAAATGCAAAGGAGAAAAAAAACATGACTTGAGATTCTTGAGAAATATTTTATGTGTTTATTCAGGCTGTTTATCCTAAATCACTCAGATAGCCTGGTTTGTTATGCCATAAAATACTTGTGTACTCTCTAAGGAAAATGTAATTTTAGCAATTCACATTCCCCGGTAATTTTATCAGGAAGCTAAGTGTTGTTCTAGATGGAGAAAAGAAAAAGAAAAAGACATACCATCTTGAAAACCCTGCTTTTAAACTAATCAAAACAGGAAGCTATGTTTTGCTGAATGAACATTTAAGCTAATTCCCATCTGAATATCTCACCCTGTGATTCTAAGATGATAGCAATAAAATAGACAATTCCGTCCCACAGGCTGCCTCTCATCTTTCTTTTGCTGTTATGTTTTCCACAGTTTTCAGTGTCACTAAAATCTTGATTTATCAACTGCAAGTCTTAGCTTATAATCAGTTTCTGGCTGGGAATGAATGTATTCACAGATTGAAAAAGAAAAAGTGTAAGAAGCAGTGACAGTGTTTAGGCAATCCCTGGATAAACATTAAACTTTCATTTGGGGCTGAGATCATCAAAATAGGTAGCACATCATGCACAGATTCCGCTCCTTTAGGATGCTTGGCAGTACAAATAGCAAACCTCAGCAATAAGAAGAGCTGTGAGAATTAGGGTCAACACTGCAATCCATAAATATCTCCTTAATCTTTTCATTTTTCTTTAAATAGATGTAGAAAACAATGTGGCTTCTATTGCATACATCTTATGCATTCCCCGTGTGAGTTGTGTAGCAAGTCCCACATTGAAAGCTGGGGAGGCAATTGGGAAGCAAAAGGATCAGGCAACAGATGGCCTGGAGAAGCTGATACTACTTCATCAAATCGAAAATGTAAAGTACTGCAGGAATCCCTAGGTTGCAAGTATTCAAAATTGCAGTGGAATGGAGCAAACTTTTCTTTTTGTAAGATTGTAAAATCAGCACTCCTGCACTGGTAATAGTTTTCATGTTGACAATCTGTTAAAGGTAAAGATTATTTTTTTTTAAAAAATAATTGTATAACAAACTAGTCTTTTCCCTAAATAACTCACAATACTATTACAAAAGCTATTTCAAGAATAAATTGTGTTATAACAATCCAAAACTGTTGAAATTCCCAGTTTAAATAATTAAAAACAAAACAAAAAACTTGGCAAAAGTTAATATTCATGCATTTTGTGGAGTAAGATGTTTGCAAGCTTTGTTTTTACATATATATAAATTTTTATTACATACTATCATTGCAGTAAAAAGGCAAAGGTTTCAATCTGGGTTGGTCACCGGGACCAGAGGTTTAGTCTTCCGAGCTTTCAGACTTCTGCTGGAGACCATACTCTAGCAGAATGTGTGACACATTTTGCTAGGGAGAAGTTCCCTGAGGATGGGCTCCAGCACGAGTCCAAAAGCTCAGAAGACTAAACCTCTGGTCCCAGTGACTGACCCAGATTAGATCCTGCAACACATATATTTGCCTTCATTCATGAGGTAAAGGTTTCCCCTATTCAGTCATGTCTGACTCTAAGGGGCAGTGCTCATTTACATTTCTTAGCTGAGAAAGCCAGTGTTGTCCAAAGATGTTTCCATGGTCATGTGGCTAGCATGACATTATGCCACAGCTCAGAGTGTGCAATGAAATATTGCAATAGAATAAGTATAAATAGAAAGTAGAAGATGCAGAAAAGAAAAAAGGAAAAGAGAAAGAGAAAGAAAGAAAAATAAAAGTAAAGAAATATATAAAGAAGTGACTTCCCACCTTCATCTTAAGTATAAACAATTTTAGTAACTTATCATTTCCTCTTAAAATGTAACAAATAATCTTCTCATATCCTATCTGATATTAATAAACAAATCTATAAAGGATAAAGTCATTCTAGTCCTGATATCAGCAAAAGTACATTAAGAGTTACCAGAAATAATAACATATATTAACCTTGATCAAATAAACCAATATTATGTTCCTTCCTTTTACTTCTAACAATCTTGATCTATTGTCCATTTATATAATATCCTAGAACTTGATTTATTTTCATTTTTTTCTTTGTCCCTTATCAGAAGACTCTTCAAAACTTGAACAAGACTCTTTTATAAATCTAATATAGGAAAATTATCAAGATCAGTCTCTTGATTTATTGTTTGTAATCCCTTTTAATTATTAAAACAACAGCTGGTTTCTTTTGTATGACCACTATGGCATCTTTTCAATTATTATAGCCTGTCATTTGTAAATCAAGTCAGTCTTAGTCTTGTCAGGTAAAACTTGTTCGTCTTCCATAACGTTTTGTTAGAAAAGTATCTCCATGCAAGCAGATGTCTTTGTTGACACTATTAATTTCTGAATCTTTCTTTCAAAAATATTCTTCAATATTGAATATTAATATATGTTGCTCCATTCTGTAATTTTAAGCTGATTTAAGTGTCCAATTTTTTAAAAAAATATATATCTTATTACCTTTCAAATCAAAATGAAAATATTTTCCCCAAAGGAAAGATTCTTTATAATTAACTCCAAAATCTTATTACAATGTTATCTGAACTGTTAATTCATTTATAACTTTCTAAAGTCAAAGTGTGTTTAGAAACAGCAAAATTTACTTTTTGCTTTATTTTTTTTATTAAAAAAAAATGAGCATTGAAAATTAAACTTGTAATTAAAACTTTCTTCCACTAAGGATTGAAGGAAATTCACTTGGTCCTGTCAAACATGTCAATCCAAACATTCCTAATGGCTGAAAATCAATTAACAAAAAAAATCCAAATGTCATTAGAAAAGGAAGTACATGAAGTTAATATTCTTTCAAAAGCACTGACTATGGTTTGAGCAAGATCACTATTCCTTCATGTCCCAGAGCAATAAACCTGCTGGAGATCCCTACTTTGCACTCCTAATCACAAGGAGCAACTGTCTGGAGCACTTGTGGACACTCTCAAGTCCTCTTCTTATTTGGAGAGGTTCAAAGAGAGACAGTCATCAGTTCTTCATTCATTACTATCAGGGGTGAAATGCTCCCGGTTTGCTCGTACCTGTCGGTCGCTGTAGAGCCGGTTGCCAAGGTAGCACGAGGCACCGCCCAACTGCCTGGACGCCGCCATTTGGGTTCTTTTATCCTCTGTGCCTGCACAAAGCATTCTGTGCATTCGCAGAGGGTAAAAGAACCCAAATGGTGGCGTCCAGGCGGGTGGGCGGCACCTCGCGCTACCTTGGCGACCGGCTCTACGGCGACCGACAGGTACAAGCGAACTGGGAGCATTTCACCCCTGATTACCATGAATCACTGGCTCTGCTTTTTGAGGTACAATCTCCCATTCTTCTGTAAGACTGTAATTATAGTCCCAATGTTTGTATTTTGAAAGGGATTCAATAGAGATGTCCTGAAATGGATATTGCCTTCCCCCTCAAGACTCACTGTCCTTCCCAACAAGAAGCCTAAACTTAGACAAGTGTACATGATTTCCATCATATAACTAGGAAAAGTAATAATACTTCTTTTTTAAAAAAAATGTATGTAGAAAGGAATTCTTTTGAAATGTTATTTGAAATATGTGACCCTGCCAGTGGGCATTCCTGTCAATTAAGCCCCCTTAAGTAAACAACAGCAACCACAACAAAGATGGAACTGACACTTTAGTTCTTTTAGTGTTAATATTTTATGTATAAATTTATCTGTTTTAAGCTTTCATCATAGGACTCTAATGTAAATTAGAACACACCATCAAATTTAACAAGAGTATTAAACCCTATCCAGAAGACCAGTCAGGGAAGGACAATTTAATTTTATTAATTTGGAAAGCCACAGATGTTTAAAGGGGTGCTCTCAGTGGGCAAATAACCATTCTGTGATACATGATACTGTTAATATTTACAGAATACTACATTTACAGAAAATGTTTAATTTATTCAAGACATGAGTGACATTTTGGAAACTTACAAGGAACACATCAATAAAAATGGTTGGTAAGAGAAGGTAAGCAGCTGACACTTCATTCTCTATCAACAAACTGCTTTGCTCAGTCACAGAGAAGGATTTCAAAAATCAAGCTAATATAATGACTAAAAAAGGGGAGTGGGGAATCCTTTGAATTAGAGCTGTTACTTCTTTCTTCATTGTATATCATTCCTCTTCCCATTCTCTCTTTAGCGTCATGCTATTAGCAGCATGACTAGTATGCAAGACAAGATCAAAGTCTAAATCTAACCTTTCCATATTTCTTTTGCACCTTCATTGTCTTATCTGTGGACAGCGGCTCTTCCTGCCCATCACTATGTCTATAGTGTTAGACTTTCATCTGTTCTTAAATATATCTCAGTTATACTATATTAATCTGAAAAGCTAAAGTTTTTTTTTTAAAGAAGAAACCAGTGTGATACATTAAATAAGAATGCTTTTGATAACTACAAGAACGATAACTTAAAGAAGCGGCCCAAATAAATGCCAAATTAATAAAATAAAAAAAATTTCTATAGATTTATTTCTAGAGGTAACTATAATATTAGGCAACAGTGGTGAATTACGATGTTTCATACATCTACATTGGTTGCATCTGCATGTTACCCTAAGCCATAATGTGATTTCTTCCAATTTGTTCTATGAAACCATAGATTATATGGTTCTGAGAGGTGAAGTCCACACATCTGCCGCCCAGAGTCGCTTGGGAGTTGGGCGGCATACAAATTTAATAAATAATAATAATAATAATCTTAAAGAGACCAAGGCTGAAAACTACTTCACTACACGAAACTGAATATATATGTAGAATAACAGAATAACAGCTGAAAGGGACCTTGGAAGTCTTCTAGTCCAACCTTTCTCAGGCAGGAAACCTATGCCATTACAGACAAATGGTTGTCCAATATTTGTTGATCACCCTCAACTTCTGGAGGCAGGTCATTCCGCTGACTAATTGTTCTGTCAGGAAATTTCTCCTTAGTTTTAGGTTGGTTCTCTCCTTGATTAGTTTCCATCCATTGCTTCTTGTCCTGCCTTGAGGTGCTTTATATAATAGGTTGACGCAGCCCCTTTATGGCAGCTTCTTAGATATTGGAACACTGCTATTATGTCACCTCTTCTCATTAAACTAGACATTCCCAGTTCCAGCAATCATTCTTTATATTGGGGTGTCAAACTCGCGTCATCATGGTGGCATCATGTGATATATCATGACTCTTTTCCCCTTTGCTAAACTGGGTGTGGGTGTGGCCAGCGCATGACGCACCTGGCCTGCGGGCCGCGAGTTTGACAGCCCTGCTTTATATGTTTTAGCCTCCAGTCCCCTAATCATCTTTGTTGTATTAAAATAATAATTAATATTTTACTGTTTCACAATAACATTTAGATATGATTTCATATCACATTTACAGTAGTATTGTTAGATTTATTTGTGTGTTTCTTCAAGTGCATAAAAATATTTTCCTTAGCTTTGTGGCAATAGATTACTGTCAAATTCCCTTCAGAGGTCATTATACTCTTTCCAACTAAAGCTACCTGCTAGCTGGGAAGAAATCCAGCTGTTTAAAAGTCATTCTCATTGGATAAATAAGTGTGGGGATTTGAATATTCATGCAAGAATAAGCAATTTCAGGATACTTAGTGACCAAATGTAAAAAAAAAAGCTTGTGGAAATACACTTCCACATTTGTAGACCCATGTATTTATAACAAATAGAATGTTGTAATATCTTATTTCTCTTCACTGCCTAATAAGCAAAGTCACTCCACTGCAACTGAGGAATAAGGCACTCTCTAACTGTTGCATGAAATGGGAAGAAGTAACACCAGTTTCATCTTGGCCACTTAGCAGTAGATTGCTTTCTTTTCGTATTTGTTAATCTCAGCCCTTTCTACAATTTGGCCTTCTCCTCCTCCAGCTTGTGGAAGAACAGACTTAAACAGAACTGAAGCCTGGCCATAGCCATTATCCACTTAGTGACTATAAGGTAGGCCTGATTTAAAATAATAACATTAAATATGTATTGACTGAATTACCAGACTCTGCTGGGATTCTTCAATTTATGGAAATTAGGAGTTCTGTACTGAATGGAAATCTTTATAAATAAGAGGAGAACCATTCTAAAACTAAACAGAATGCAAAATGTCTACCGTTTCCTTGAAATATAATTTGATTCACCAACATTAGACAACTGGCTTTGACATTTTTCAAATCAGAGAGACATCTTTAAACTTGGGCATTCAAATCCACAATACAGATGTATTGCTTTAGCAGTGCTACAAACTGTCATTATTACATTTAAACAGCAAAATCCTGCAGCTAATGTAGATTTGGCTAGGCATCAGGCTGAGGGTCTGTAATTGTGCAATGAATGCTGGTTAATTTCCTCCTGTCCTACTCTACATGCATGGAACAAAGGTAAGAGAAATAGAAGCACCTGCCCCTACTCAGCTGAACTGATTAGCTTAGCCCCATTTAATAGGCCTTATGGGGGATGTTTGTTAGGGAAGTGAGACAAAGCATTAGCTACTTATCCCTGAGGTGCATTCAGTCCAATGGCTGAAACACCTGTCGGAATGCTTGTGACAACCTATAATTAAAACCCCAGAAAAATTTGCTAAAAGGAAGGAAAAAGAGTCTATGTCACAAATAAGGAAATTCATTTCAAATCTCATTAACCAGTGGATGTCTTTTGCCTAGAGCAACTTATATTACAACTCAGAGAATTCGTAAATCCATCTATTACACATGAGGGAAACTGGCTTTAGACCAGGGGTGAAAGCCAGCAGGTTCTGACAGGTTCTGGAGAACCGGTAGCGGAAATTTTGAGTAGTCCGGAGAACTGGTAGTGGAAATTTTGAGTAGTCCGGAGAACCGGTAGCGGAAATTTTGTGTAGTCCGGAGAACCGGTAGCGGAAATTTTGAGTAGTTCGGAGAACCGGCAAATACCACCTCTGGCTGGCCCCAGAGTGGGGTGGGAATGGAGATTTTGCAATATCCTTCCCCCAGGAGTGGGGAGGGAATGGGGATTTTGCAGTATCCTTCCCCTGCCATGCCCACCAAGCCATGGCCACCAAGCCACACCCTGCCCACCAAGCCACGCCCACAGAACCGGTAGTAAAAAAAATGGATTTCACCACTGCATTAGACTGTATGTCAATCTTCCTTTTAGTCTGAAGAATAGACTGGAAAGGTAAACACTGTCCTCTGATTGGCTCTCAGAAGACCTGTCCTCCTGCCCATCTATCTGCTAGTTAATAGCACTGGCCCAGAGCTGATCATACTGAAAGAGTAGCTTTCCAGAATCTAGGATTTTAGCCCTAGCCCTTGGCTATTGCCTCGTACTCTAGAGAAGCAAGGGCATCCTGCCATCCTCCTTCCTTATCAATTAATGTTGTATTTTATATCAACCTTTCCCCAGACAATAATACCGGACTTACAATTTCAGGCAGCATGATCAACCTAGCTGTGAATCTGGAGAGCATCCAGTTGGAGGAAGGTAGTTGTAAATGTCATATGTTGTTATTGAAATGAATTTGAGTGAGAATAAATATAACTTCTAGTGAAACTCATGCAAGTTTAGAGAAACCACCTCAAAATTGTGAGGATTATTGTTCTTTCAGTAAGAACACACACACACACACACACACACACACACACACACACACACACACAGAGTGGTGGAAGGAATGATTTTAAAACTTGAAGTTGCTCTATGGGCATTCAGAGAATCACAGCTGAGAAAGCAGCTTGAAGAGGATAGAAAAAATGGCAGATATTGATGAATTCTCAAGTAAATAGCTCTGTACATAAGAAGAGCTTAATTGTTAGATAAATATTTGACTTTCTACACTCCCTCGGGGATGTCACGGTTTCGATTTAGAGTCTACAAGGAGCTTGGCAATGCATACACCATATCCTGTAGTCCTAAGAGACCAATATAATCCAGATTTTAGTGAGGCACAGATAGTACAACAATGTCTTCAGCAGTTGTTATCCAGCAGCAGACTGCTAGCAAGTTAAAAATCTGTTTATGCTTATGATGATTTGTATTCCACCTCTAAATCCAGAGGCACTGAAAATTGATAGCATTCTAAACTATAAGAATTCTGAATAGATAAAAAGACAAAGATTACTGTAATGGAAGAATAAAGTTTTAATGCCTTTCCTGAATTAAATCATGCTCAGGAGCAAAGCAAGACGCCTCTCCCTAATATCCAACAGACAAGACATGGTAAAGTAGTATGATCCAAGTCTTCAATTTGAAAGCACTCTTTTCTACAACCCTTCAAAGAAGGAGGATGCAAATACATAGAACGTAACACCTAAAATAGCCCTGACATAATTGTAAATACCTCATCTTCCCAGAAAAATCCTAGGAGAAAAATCATTTTAACCACCGCCCTACCTGATGACGCTTTGACCACCTGACCCCCCACAGTAAGAGTAATTGTGCTGCCAGCTACAAAAAGACTGAACGGCTTCATCTTAAAATTTATGGTCTGAAAGTGAATTTTCTAGGAATCAGGAAGGCTACAATAAATGAAGACAACAACATTTTGGTTAGATTTTCAGGAAGGCATTGGATTACATATTATTTCCTGGCTCTTCTTAAATCCCAGCAATTTACACATTTCAATGTTTCAATCATTTGAAGCCTACTTGGTTTCAATAATTTCTTAGAAAAGGAGACTCGTCCTGAAATAAGGCTTGTAAATTGCTCCTGAATATACCAAACATAATTGCAAACTATCAATCAAGCCTCAAGGGATTAAGAAGAGTTTGAAGTTAAGCAAGGATGGTTACCTTTGAGAATAAATTGTTTTTAAGAGAGATAATCTTAAAGACTTTGAACAAGCAAGTCACTTTCAAGTAAATGAAAGCTAGCTTTACATTTTATTGGATTTTTGTTTTTTTGTTTTTTTTTTTAAAGGATAACAAGGACGCATGGTCACACATTTGAATAGAAAATATGAAAGAGGTATCTTTACTGGGAAGAAATTTAAAACCAAGGGCAGTTTTTTGTTTTCTATGAGAGATGAGCCAATCCGCTCCAAACTTATAGAAAGACATGGAATTGAATAAGAGTGATCCTTCATTATTCCATACAAGTCTGTGAAAATCGGAGAATATAATTTCCTGCACTATTACATGATGAAAAGGCAATGAAATATTACTATGATTGTCTGCATTTTCACATTGAGATAATAATTGTCTTTTGGAAAATTCTGTATATTTATGTACTTGGTTGATTGTTGGTGAAATAACATCAGCAATCTTTTGTCATTTTGCAAGGCAGACGATTTGCCAGATGAGATTTTATATATATATATATATATATTACTGATAAATAAAGGGAGACTAGTATAGATCTAGTTCAAGCTATTTAGCTCTCATCAGTTAGCCATATCTTTCTGGGTGTCTATATCAGAGAACACACACACACACACACACACACACACACACACACACACACACACACACACACATACACACACACACACACACACACACACACACACATATACATATACATACACATACATACATATATTACACTAGTATTGTTTTATGAAACAATGTTATTTGCTGACTTTTCAACATTCCCTACAACAGGGTTGTTTGCTAGTACAACCCATTGTCTTCGGCATTTGTTTAAAATAAATAGCAATGGTCGCACTTGCAGTTATGGTAGCACGCATATGCCGTTCATTACAAAGTGGGATAAATTTTAATATAGCAGCACAATTCTGCTGGGATATTTCTGGGTAAGTTCCTGATTTACATGCCCATATTGTGCTGCTGCTGTGGGGCAGGAAAAGCATAGAAATATTACTGCACATGCTCAGATGTTGCAAAAGTACATCTTGTTCCTTTCTTGTGAGCAAAAACAAAGAAACAAAGAAACAAACACCAGCTTATTTTCTGCAAGTAACTCAACCAATTACCAGCTGAGTTGTGCTCTAAGATGGGCAGCCATACAAATAATTAAATATTTTTTTCAATAACTGCTTCCTTAAGGTTTCTTGGAAAAAGATACAGCCAATTAAGTTAGCCAACTCTGCATGAAAAAAACCCTTCTGACTATATTATTTATCTGTATCACAATCACTTGCTATGAGTTTTCTCTCTTTTCCTACTGTCTTCAGTTATTAATCAATAGCTATTGAACCATAAGGCATTCTTTTGCAGAGAGAAAATAGGGAGTTCCTCCAAAACAAAGATGCCTTAACACATATTTTTCCATGATTATATTTGATCCTGGAACAATTTATGAAATGGAAGCACTATAGCAGCCATTGGAAATTAATGTAAAATCCACCGTTTATTTAAATTCCTCCAAAACAGAATCCTTTATGCAAGTAGATGCAACACATCTAATTCACTTTGTTCTGGGGGAGCTAAGATGGAGGACAGGCAGCACCGGCTGTAAAGAGCTCCTCCAAAAAGCAAATTAGGTTTTAAAATTCAGGGGGGAGGGGGAAACGTTTTTGAGATGGCTGTGTTTTGTCAGAATGAGTCTCAAGCCAATATAAGCATTCTGCATTTCATCACAACATACAAATCATTTTACTTCTTTCAGCCATAGGAAATATCGGGAACAAAGAAAAAGCTTATTGTTCCTTTTTTCATTTCAGGATCACAAGTGCAGATAAGTAGCTGTTCATGCTGAGTATGACCAGCAAGGCAGCTTTGAGAAGAATTGGTGAGTGTGTGTTGAGGTGTGTGTGTGGGGGGGGGCTGAGAACCCCCCATTAGGGAGGCATTTGTTTCATCCTCCTCCTGAGATGGCTTTCTTCAATTCAAGTACAAGTGTGTCCTTCTTCCTTTGCCCTTGGGTATGCTAATTGAAAGGAATGAGAGAAGAGATTACTATGCTGCTTCTTTCTTTCTTCTTCTTTCTCTTTTTTAAAAATAAGGAAGAACATAGACATCTTACTCTCTCGTACATCCTTTTCAAAGGAACTGCCTCCTCCAGGGTAGGAGGACATCCTGGCTGAAAATGAATCCCAGCCAAACCATTAACATATCTTTTTTACTATTCTTTAAAAACACATTTTAAAATAAAACTCTTCTTAATCTAAACTGTGTATGCTTCAACCCAATCTTTCAGTCAGTCAGAAATGTGAATTGTCATTTTGTCTCATCTAGAAATGTACAGGTTTTCTTTCTGAAAAATAAAAAACAACAACAAAAGAAGGGACGGATGGAAGGAAGGCAGGAAGGCAGGAAGGCAGGAAGGCAGGAAGGCAGGAAGGCAGGAAGGCAGGAAGGCAGGAAGGAAGGAAGGAAGGAAGGAAGGAAGGAAGGAAGGAAGGAAGGAAGGAAGGAAGGAAGGAAGGAAGGAAGGAAGGAAGGAAGGAAGGAAGGAAGGATGGATCTACCTGGGGAACAAGCAAACAAGACCTCTCCTTGCATTTACTGCAAGCATTAGTAGTTACACAAAACAAAAGAAAAATCAAGAGCAACAATATTTTTCCATATTGAATCTTCAGATAGCCACTTGGCAGTTACTCACACCCTCATCACCTCCAGAGTGGATTACTACAATGTGCTGTACAAGGGGCTACATTGAAGAAGATTCAACTGAATGGGGCTGAATGGGGCTGCAACCCATCTCTGTTCCATGCATTGGCTGTCAGTTTGCTTCCAGATGTAATTCAATAGGTTGGTTTTTGACTGTTAAAGCTCTAAGTGGATGGGGCCAAGCTATCTGAGGAACCACATTTTCCCAATCACATCTACCCAACCCATTGGGTCCAGCAGGAAGGGTATGTTGCAGGTCCCATCTGATAAAGAGGTCCATCTAATGGGATCAAGCCAGTGTGTTGTTTTCTGCTGTGACTCTCATCCTCTGCAGTATCATGGTTAGCCTTATCTCTGTAGCCTTTTGGAAAGCCCCAATAACATGGTTTTTCCAACAACATTGAACATTTTATGGGGAGCCTACACAGTGGTTATATTGTATTTAGATGGATGTTCTTCAATAATCTTGGTTTCATTTTTTAACAACTATAACATTGGTACATTGCGCAGAGTAATGTTCAGCAACATGACCAGCCTTTTTTTTTCTTCCATTCAATCATGTCTGATTCAAACATGAGCAGGGGTGAAATTCAGCAGGTTCTGACAGGTTCTGGAGAACCGGTAGCAGAAATTTTGAGTAGTTTGGAGAACCAGCAAATACCACCTCTGGCTGGCTCCAGAGTGGGGTGGGAATGGGGATTTTGCAGTATCCTTCCCCTGCCATGCCCACCAAGCCACATCCACAGAACCGGTAGGGAAAAAATTTGAATTTCACCCCTGACCATGAGTCATGCATACATTCAGCAAAACAACACATATTTTTACACTGGAAGTGTTAAATGTACAGAAGAACTGTGACAAATAAGTCATCAATGTCCCTTTGTGGCAAAATGCACCGCAAAAGTATGAAATCATAGAAGAAGGTGAAAAGAGTAACAACCATTCCAATGCAGCTTAGCAGCCCAACTATTCTTAATGCACTCTGTAGTTTCTACAAACAAAAGGGAAAGAGAGAAAGAGCAGGATGCAATGATAAACATAGAAAACTCAGCAATCAACCAGATGCGATCTTTCTGCATTTTCAAATGCACTTACATTCCAAAAGAACAAATGTTCAAACAGCCAACCAAACAAAAATAAGCTATCAGTTTAGAAACTTTTCAAAAGTAAAAGGGACAGTTTTGATGGCTTACTAAACTTAGGTATATACTGTGCTCATGCATTCTTATCTTACCAATTGTGAAGAGAGTCTTTGAAGAGGAAGATGCACTATATTCATAAAGGCATCAGTAATGTCAAAATCACCAGAAACCAAAAGCATGCAAAGAAAGAAATTGTGTGTGCACAAACACAACAGCCAAATCAAACCAATTTCTCTCTGATTTTTTTTCTTTCTTTTTATATTTCATCTGCTTTTCTTTTGAAGTCTACATATACATGAAAATCAAATTTCCAAAAGTTTGGAAATGTTTACAAAAAGCAGCAGTGGCTTACTATCTAAGCAGTCAGTCCATGCCATGATGAGGAAAGCATGAAAGACCTTGGCTGTTCCAACCAGATGTTTGGGACAGATGGTTAGGTAAGTTCTTCTGATTAAAGCTGTCTTTTTTTAAGTTAGTATTAAGTTTGTGACCTCAGACATTATGGCTGATCTGTTAAATTGTTGTTTTTAATCCTGGTACACCACCAGGAGTGTGACATGGGCAGCCATATAATTTATATACATTAATTAAATAAACAAACAATAGGCCCAGAATGTTTCTCCTACTGTGCTATGAGTTCCTTAAAAACTAATATGCTCTAGAACTCTACTCCCAGCTTAATTCAATGAGCCTAAGCCAACAGCAATAGGAATATAGCTGGCCCAGACAGGAACATTCAAAAGATGAAACTTCTACTCTAGGAGGAAAGCAACTTTCTCCTGAAACAGAACACAACCGTTGAAGCCATTCTACTCAAAATGGCTGCATTTTATTTCATACTTGAATCCAAATCATGCAACATATATATTTTGTGCTCAAAATGTTTAAACTGCCTTTCTTTGCATGTGATAGATTGGTACAGACTCAATAACTTGCTTTATGTTCAGCTGTAATTTACAAAATAAATGTTTCTGTTACTTGTTAGTGTGCATTTAGAGTTAACCAAGTAAAGTTAACTAGCAAACTTTCATGGCCTGGGAGAATGCCAATCTTTTTTCTACCTGTCTTCTTCCTATGGCGATTTGTGCAGGAAAGATATGATCCTTCAAGATCTTCTCCTCCTCCATCATCAGTGATCTTCTGTTATCCCAGGCATATGAAATCTTCAGTGGTTTTTGATCTAGGCTGGAAAAGACAATTCTTCACAAACCTAAATTACCTAAATTCAACCAAGTTTGCTAATCATTTTCTGCTATCACTCCAGTTACAACTTTTCTTTTTCTGGACTGCTCTTTGGTCCTCTTTTGCCTTCCTCTTCCATGGAAGCTCTGTGCATGCAAAGGTTATTCTAGCTCAGTACTTTCCCAGATAAACCAAGTACAGCTTTGGGAGAAGCATTACATGACAAGATGGCAGGCTCTGTTTATTTGTTCCATACCATCAATCCTTCTGGACTAGCTTCAGGAGTTGGGGGTTGGCAACATGGTGGTGTGCTGGTTCCCCTTTTTCCTTTGAGGCTAGTTCTGGTCAGTGTTGATAGGAGACCATCCAACCCATAACCCTCTTTGTGGGCTGCTTGGTTCTTTCTCTCCTGTTATTTAACATTTACAATACATGAGGCCACTACAGTAGGTGTGATCATCTGATGGTTAAGGTGATACCCAGCTTTATATCTCTATAAAATCTTCTCAGATATATCTTTATATCTGGTAATAACCAGCTTTACATATCCACCCTAGGATGCCTGAGTGATGTTCCGGACAACCTGTCTTAGTGCCTGGAAGCTGTAATAGCGTGGCTGGGGCACAATGAGCTTCAGCATAACCCAACCAAGAGTGAGTGGCTTTGGGAGCTTGGGCATTCCAATACCAAGGTTTTCAGATCTTTGCTCTTAGATCGGGTGGCACTCCCTCAGATGGTCCTGGTAGGCAATCTGATGGTTTTCTTGTACTCATGGCTCCTGATGGGAAAGCAGGTGATTCCTGTGGCTAAGAGGCCTCATCACACCTTCAAGTTGTACACCAATTGCACCCATTCCTGAATCAGGAGAATTTGCTCAGTGTGTTCTGACCTAGGCTTCACCAAATCACGAAACAGACTCCTTGTCCCCCCCCCAAAAAAAACCCTTTTTATTTGGCTAATGTGAATTCCTAGCATTCACATCTAGCAAAGTCCCGGCAAACAGTCTTTCAAGGGTGAATTGCAAACACAGACCTTATCAGTCCTTGGATAGTTGCCAGGCTGATAGCTTCTTGACGCAATGCTGTACAAGGAAATACTTGGCAAGGAGTCTCTCAGATAAGCAAATCTTCACAATAATGAACTAATTGTCTTCTGCAAACACCACTCCCCTTTCGCTCCTATTTATTTCCTATGGGAGGAGCCATTCAGCATCCCCTTGTGCTTTTATTCCCAAGTCGACCTCTGTTCCTTAATTGTTCCCTTCTCCTGACAGCTCTGCGCATGCGCACATTGGGAACAGGCTCCAGCTCAGGGGTGGGTTCCAACTTACCTCACTGCTGGTTCACTCCCTCCCGTGCCGCATGGGCACACCGCGTGGGCGCGTGCATGCTTCACGCGCGCGCATGCGCAGTAACAAAAAATCCAAAAAAACCCAAAAAACAACAACAAACAAAGCCGGAAAAAAGATGGCGACCGCATGCACAGTGCCAGAAGTTGGCTTCTGCGCATGCTCAGAAGGAAATAAATAAATAAATAAATAATTCAAAAAATAAAATAAAAAAAAGATGGCAGCCCCCACGGACCGGCACCGACCAATCCGGTTTGGTGACATCATCGTGATGTCACCAGCAGGCCACTACCAGTTTGGGAGAACCGGTCCAAACCGGGAGGAACCCACCCCTGCTCCAGCTGTTCTTCAGCCCCACTTATCTCTGACTCCGAAGGTAGCTGATAACTGTCAGATGGCCCTGGCCCCATCTCTGCGTCCGATGCAGAACACTCATCAGAGCCTTCCCCAGACTCCAGGACTGGCCCATGTTCCTTCCCAACCTCCTCACTGTCCGAGTCTGCTGCCAGCTCTGCTGGCCGCTGGTGGGCCACAACACAGTGTCACTCATGTGCTCATTGCATTTGGACCAATGCAATGTGCCCTACATGGGGCTGCCTTTGACAAGAATTCAGAAGCTTCAGCTGTTATAAGTGCAGCTGTATGGGTTGTAAATGGTGTTGGCTATTAGGCACATATAACACCATTACTTTGGGGGCTGCTTTGGCTACCAATGTGTTTCTGGTTTTTATTTTCATCTTTATAACTCTTCAAGACTTGGGATCAGTATCTGAGATATTGTCTTCTTCCAGTTGTTTTTACCCATCAAATCTAGTCTGTCAGGATGGGCATGCTCTGAGTCATCAACCAAGGAATGAAGGCATGCTTTTCTACCACAGCATTTACTCTCTGGAACACCCTTCTTCCCTGAGGATGACCTTGACCATGCTGGCCTTTCAGAAAGCCTTGAAGACCCAGGCCTGGGGTCCTGAATCTGTGAAGGGTCCTGTTTCCTGATTATGCTGACACTAATGAATTGTAATATCTCTTGGCTGCTATTTGTATTTGATTTCTTTTTGTGCCATGTTTTAATTGTTTGTTTAATTGTTTTAAACCAGAGTCACTGGTTTAGTCGGGGTTACTATACAAGTTGAATAAACAAATTAGCCTAAAATATTGATAGATCAATAATGAATTTGTATTTGATATATCCAATAGTGTCCCTTCTACTGCAAAACAGGGACCAATGGCTGATGAAATTATTACCTTTTGCATACACACCCTCCACCTTCTGTCTATTCAAAAGACAGAATAGAAAGAATATTACATAACAAATTTGGGGACAATCAGCATGATGGAAAGGAAGAAAATTCACAGTGCAAAAATACATATACCAAAATCCAGGCTATTTTGCTAGTAGAAGATAAACTTTATTTTCATGACATCTTTTTATTCAGAGTAAAATAAAATGCAAGTGAATATATGATGATCAAACATTTTCCTAGACCCTTCTGTACTTGAATTGAGTGCTGTATAGGCTCTGCCAGCAGAAAACAGAAATGCAATTTCTATCACCCACTTAAAAAGCTGTCAAAATAGCAAATAGTATATTCTAATGAAGTACAATTAGAGGTAAGAGAGAAGGGAAAGAAAGTTCCTTACCAGGAGGAACAATAGCATTCAAGGCATCATTTAAAGTTTTAATGTGTTACTTTTATTTATGTATTTCATGTATTATTTATGTATTATAGCTTTTGGTGGATTTTTTAATGCATTTATATACTATGCATTTGGAAGATTTATCCAAACCTTTAGCTGGTGTACAAGATAAAGTTACAATATAATACAGAATAATAATTTCATGAAATATCAATAAAATTACAAAACAGTAATAATAGCAGCACCTCTATCAATGCAGATCTTACTTCGGCTGTGCATCTCCAAAGAACTTTTGGGAAGAACCGGTTCTTGGTCTGAAGATCATGAAAGTGATCATCAACCTTGCTGTTCTGTCCCAGCTGCCGAACCACGCAAAAACAACACAAGCAACGTACAAACAAACCTTGTTTAATACTCTTTCAACTACTAATGCTCTCTTAGCAGTCGTGTTGGTTAAAGTCCATAAATGATAAAGTAGTCCTTTCAGTGCACCAACTGTTAATTAACGTCTTAACAGTTGGCAAGAGTCCAAGCACAAAGAATCCAAGAAGTCCAAACAAATTAGGCGTAACTGATAAGAGCTCCGAGAACTTACTGACATTGGCAGAAAGCCCAGAACTAAGAACAGGAAAAATAATGCCGACTGAATCAAGAGCTGAACAGGAAACCCAAATCAATACGTGGATTGAACGGAGTTGTTTCCTGCAATGTGTTGAGTGTGGGTCATTACTTAAATAGGCTACGTAATGCCGACTTGAATCAAGAGCTGAACAGGAAACCCAAATCAATACGTGGAATGAACGGAGTTGTTTCCTGCAACGTGGTTGAGCGCGGTCACTACTTAAATAGGCTACGGGCGTGGCCAATTAGCTCAAAGCCTTACTCCCGAGGAGACCTCCTCCTGCATAACCATTCTTGCTCCTTGACAGCTCTGCATGCCCGTGCATTAAGAATAGGCTCCTCCTCTTCTTCCTCGTCAGTGATGGGAGCCTCTGGAGGTTCTGAAGGCCCTGGCTGCATCTCGGCCTTTGGCACCGAGTCCACACCAACCTCCTCACTGTCCGACTCAGGTACCAGTTGCACAGGCCGCTGGTGCATCACCACCACAGCCTCTTCGCTGTCGGAGTCCACAACCAACTGCACAGGTCGCTGGAGGGCCACAACACTTGCCTTGGGAGATTAAGCTGCTGCAAAGAGGAGAAAGGCCTCTGCTTCTAGACCAGGGGTGTCAAACTCGCGTCGTCACGGTGGTGTCATGTGACGTATTGGGACTTCCCCCCCTTCACTAAACTGGGTGGGGGCGGGGCCAGCATGTGAAACATCCGACTCACGGGCCGCGAGTTTGACACTCCTGTTCTAGACCCTTCTTATGGTATCCCAAAATAGGATGTGATGTTCAGCTGATGCATATTATTCACCTGGGAGGGGCAGTAGGATTTTTATGGGAGCCTGTCTCTAAGACACCAGCCCTTGAAAATTCAGTATTAAGGCTGATATTTCTGCAGATACTTCCAATTCCATCCTGGTATATTTTGCTAAATAACTAGAAGAAAAAACTTAATATTATAATGACTACAAACAGATTTAATAAGTTTTATCTTCTATTTAATTTCCTTGTTGCCACAAAGTGCTGCTGCTAATGTTTCTATAACAAGTGGATAATAATAAAGTGGATAATGGACAGTCCTACTTAGCATCTTTTGAGATTAAGAATTGTTTTGAGTCATAATTACACATTTTTATCTGAGCATTAGTAAGATTATAAATGATTGATCATATGAAAATAATTGCCAAATTTAAATTTCTGTAACTTTGTTTTAAGAATGGTCCATCCATGCAATCAAAAGCTTGAAAGATATTTAATTTCCACACTGACAAATAAGATGTATTAATTTTTACTAATAAATATTTAGCAATTTTCTAATAGAATTATATATCTTTCTTTTTCAAACAAATCCTGATTGTATAATTATTCAAGATTAATTTAAGATGATTGTCCATAAGTTGAAATCAATTACGTATTATAAAAACTGATGTAATAATAGTAACAATAATAAATAGAAGTAGAAGCAAAATGACAGTGGCAAAAGAAAAGAAAGGTAGCACCAATAGTAATAGGCACCTTGGATGCCATCCCAAAACATCTAGAGCAGCGGTGGGTTGCCTCCGGTTCAGCCAGGTTCTTAGAACCGGTAGCGGCGGTGGTGGGAGGCTCCGGCCACCCGCCCGGGATGCTTCTGCGCATGCTCAGAAGTGGCGCACGCACACGCGAGTGTACACATGAACTGGTAGTAAAGTGGGTTTTAGAACCCACTACTGATCTAGAGCACCACTTCAGCTCCAGTGGCTTTGACAAAATCAGTCAATGGCAAAAGACAGCATTACTAAGAACATCTTACACCTTGAGACAATACTTTTAATACCATCAAACAGCAATATCTCCTATTCCCAGATTCTTGGGAAGGACTCATTAAGTCGATAAAAATGCCAAATCCAGTCCAAACAACCGGGTGATTATGTGACAAGCCATAATAATGTATTACATTTATGTGCTGCTTGATTTCACATGACTCGGGGAAGAATATGTAAATCATGGCTGTCAAACCTGCGACGTCACGTTGTCATCACAACTTTTTCCCTCTTTGCTAAACTAGGGGTGGCCGTGGCCAGCGCATGATGCATCTGGCCTGTGGGCCGCGAGTTTGATACCCCTGATGTAAATAGTTAATTCTACCAAATATCAGTGGTGGGATTCAAAATTTTTACTACCAGTTCTGTGGGTGTGGCTTGGGCGTGGCATGGCTTGGTAGGCGTGCCTTGGTGGGTGCGGCAGGGGAAGGATACTGTAAAATCTCCATTCCCACCCCACTCCAGGGGAAAGATACTGCAAAATCTCCATTCCCTCCCCACTCCAGGGGAAGGTTACTACAAAATCCCCATTTCCTCCCGATCAGCTGGGACTCAGGAGGCAGAGAATAGATGGGGGCGGGGCCAGTCAGAGGTGGTATTTACCAGTTCTCCGAACTACTCAAAATTTCCGCTACCGGTTCTCCAGAACTGGTCAGAACCTGCTGAAACCCACCTCTGGCACATATGTATCTCATTTAGGAATTAAAATTATTTTAGAATGACACCAGGTTATTAGAAAGGTTTTTCTTGATGTAATAAATAGCTTATTAAGAAAAATGCAGTTACCATGATATTTTAAAATTATTTATAAAATTTATATGATAAACCAGCCAGGCCCTGGGATTGTCTATATTTAATACTTTTGAAAACCTTGTTAAGTTCTGCTTTTGAGAAAGGGTCATCTTAATATTCCTTATCCTTTAAAAATGCATCTGGAAAATGTAATTTGCCTTTAATACTTAATTTTTTTCCTATTGCTGATGTGTAGAAGAGTATCATTCTTTGAAAAAAATCAATAAAAACTTTATTAGTATCCTGTTCTATTATAATTTATCTATAATTTCTGATGAGTCCAGAAATTCCCTCAAATATAAATATCTCAAGAAACAAAGATAGTTTCATCACAGAACCAATTGGGTTCTGAACTGATGGCCACCATGTTTCTTGAATTGAGTCTAACTTCTTTTTCCCTATCCGGGGAAGTTAAATCTATATCCTTATTTTTAAAATTGCTTTGTATTCTTTGTTTAAAAAAATTGATGTTAATTCTATTAAGTGCTCCATGTGAATTAGAAAGTTGGGATATAAACCACCCATATGAAATTAAATAGATAGTATTTTAAATATTTTTAATGAAAAAAATAGTTGCAGGATCTTAGTTTAAGAAACTTAAACATTAAGACCAAATGAAAATATATGTAAATAAGTGAGAAATTCAGAGCCAGTTTGGTTTAGTGCTTAAGGCATCAGGCTAGAAAAAGGGAGACCATGAGTTCAAGTCCCCATCTTAGCCATGAAAACCAGCTGCGTGATTTTGGACCAGTCACTTTCTATCAGCCCAACCCACCTCACACTGTTATTGTTGTGGGGAAAATAGAAGGAAGAAAATATGTTGGATATGTTTGCCACCTTGAGCTGTTTGTAAAAATAATAAAGATGGGACACAATAAAATAAATAAATTTCTAACATCAGAATTCACACTGTACAACTTCCCAAAATAAGAGTTTGGAATAGAATTTTACGCTATAAAAGTGGAATATTTGGTATTTTAATATAGCTGTGTTGACAATATTGACATGGGATTAGTTTTATTGTCAGATACGATACAAATATTTGTGTATGGTTGTAACATATTTTAGTAACATATCTTGAGTAATATCCTTTTAATAACTTGTGTTTGTTTTCTATTCTCCTTGAAAAAAGGACCATCTGAAATATTTTAGAAAATAAATAACAGATGCTTAGTTCAACTGTTGTATTTGAAGTTTTTTCCCCTAGTGTTTATATAGTTTTATCCTCCTTTTTCTCCTACTGACTTTTGCAGCCGTACTTGGTTTGGTGACAGTAACACCTCATCTTTACTTGTCCAGACATTCTGAGAAGCACCTCTGTGCGTCTCCAAATAAAGGAATAGAGTTGGGGGCAGTTTGAGGGGTGCCTATCTTAGCATTTTATTGATGTATTTTTGGTGTCAGTTTAAGACACCCTTCCCTAAAACAGTTTGTAAAGTGCCATGTAGCAAATGCCCACATAGTACAGGGATGTATGGTTTATACATTTATTGTTTTCATCTTTTTCCTGTGTTATTTATTAATGGATTTTATTGCTTTCCTATGTTTAGTGTTTTGCTATTCTTCATGTTTTGAATGGCTTTGTAATCAACTCTGACAACTCTAGTTTTTGGACAGATTAAGAAAAATAAAAAAAGTTCATTCCACACATAATTAGGTTTTGAAGTTATACATTCATATAGTTGCCACTAGAGTTTTCCAGATTTTCAGAACAATAATGATAATATTCTATTCATGTAGATTACTGATGAAATACCAGACAATAATGGTATAGTGTCTAAAGATGTTGCATTAGGAGGAGAGAGACCCAGCGTTCTTGTTTTGTCTTAGACACAAGGGCTGATTGAGTTATTTTGATTTAGTTGCTCTCAGTCCTAGACTGGAAAGTGAAAGAAGAGAGAGAGAGAGAGAGAGAGAGAGAGAGAGAGAGAGAGAGAGAGAGAGGAATGGAATGGAATGGAATGGAA
>QLTV01002269.1:1718967-1742428 GCA_003457575.1 Thermophis baileyi
AAGAGATGAGAGGTCAGTGTCTATGTTATCATAGTTGGCTTTTTTAAAATTATAATTGGTTATCCTATTATTATGTTGATTTTTATAAGGACGTATATTAAGACAAAAGTCAATCATGCTGTGGTCACTGTTGGAAAAGGGTTCTTTTATTTGTAGTCCATAAATTGAGTGTAGACTGTTGCAGAAGATGAGATCGAGGCAATTGTTGAGTCTAGTGTTGTTTGTTACTAGTTGATCTAGTCCTAGATTAGTAATAGCATTGTATAGGGTTGAATGTATGTGTTCAGTTGTACAATCATTTAGTGTCCAGTTAATATGAGGTAGGTTGAGATCACCAAGAAAAATAAGAGGGTGTGGGTAGGAGGCTGCCCACGTTAGTAGTGAGGTTAACTTGTTCGCATGTGTGATGTCGTAATCGGGGGCTCTGTAACATAGTAGAAAGTGAAGTGTGGTATTTAAGGACAGTTCGCAGACTATGGTTTCTGGTAGAGCGAGATCATGTGTAACTTGAATATTTTTTAGGTTTAGTGATTTTTTATAGAAGATGGCAACTCCACCTCCTCTGCAGGTTTCACGATCGGACCGGTAAACATGATAGTCTCTTACTATGATAATGGAATCAGGGAGGGATGGAGCTGAGCAGACTGCAAATGGACATTGTTGCCCTTCAAGAGACTCGGGATCTGTTAAGGAGAGAAACTTCTTGTTCTTCTGGCAGGGAAAATCATCAAACGAGACTAGGGAATACGGGGTGGGCTTTGCGGTCAAAAACACCCTACTAGGATTCATTACTCCACCTGCTGCACGGAGCGAGAGGATTCTGTCCTTGCAGGTCCATTCACTAGCAGGGCTGGTCACTCTTATTAGCGCATATGCACTGACATTATCATCTTCAGTAGAATCTAAAGACAAGTTTTACGACGATCTGGCCGCCATTATCAAGAAAGTCCCTGTGAAAGAATCACTGTTTATCCTTGGCGATTTTAATGCCAGAGTTGGAGCCAATTATAGTTCTTGGCCTATTTGTTTAGGTCAGTTTGGCATTGGGAAGATGAATGAAAATGGCCAACGCCTGCTGGAGTTTTGCTGCTACTATGGTTCCTGCGTTAGCAATACATTTTTCAAAACAAAGCCTCAACACAGAGTCTCTTGGAGACATCCACGATCGAGGCACTGGCACCAGCTCAACTTGATTCTTACCAGGTGTTCTAACCTTCCCAGTATTGCAATCACACACAGCTATCAGGGTGCTGACTGTGATACAGACCACTCCTTGGTGTGCAGCAGAATAAAACTGCAAACAAAGAGATTGCCTCACTCAAAGAAGGAAGGAAGACCACGCATTGACATCAGCAAGACCCGCAACCAGGGCAAAGTGGAGGGATTTGCACAAGCACTAGAAGAAATGCTCCCAGGCCCGGCTGAAGCAAATGCGTCCGAAAGATGGGAATATTTCAAGAATGCTGTCTATAACACCACCTTGTCAGTATTTGGTAAGGAGATCAGAAAGACAGCAGATTGGTTTGAAGCCCATTTGGAGGAGCTGACACCAGCCATCGAGGAAAAAAGGAGAGCGCTAATTGCCTATAAAGCCTGCTCCAGTGCGCACAATCTACAGGTTCTGCGAGCTGCTTGTAGCAAAGTCCAACAGGCCGCCAGGAGATGTGCTAACGACTATTGGTTGCAGCTTTGCTCTACTCTGAATTATATTCCAGAGAAAATGTGATAACTGATGAGGCATTGAATGACATTGAGTGCCTGCCTGTCTTGGAGGAGCTTGGCAGTGAGTCAACTTTAGAAGAACTAAATGTGGCTCTGGACTCCCTCGCCTCCGGCAAGGCACCCGGGAAAGATAACATCCCTGCTGAAGTTTTGAAGTGCTGCAAAGAGATCATCCCCACAGAACTGCATGAAATCTTCTGTCTTTGTTGGAGGGAAGGCGGGGTACCGCAGGACATGAATGATGCAAATATCATCACACTGTATAAGAACAAAGGCAACAGGGGCAACTGTAACAACTACCGCGGCATCTCTCTTCTTAGTGTGGTAGGGAAGCTGCTTGCCCGTGTCGTATTGAAGAGGCTCCAGGTGCTTGCAGAGAGAGTCTATCCAGAATCACAGTGTGGATTCCGAGCCAACAGGTCCACTACTGACATGGTATTTTCCCTTAGACAGCTGCAGGAGAAATGCAGGGAACAAAGACAGCCACTTTTCATAAGTTTCATAGATCTTACGAAGGCTTTTGACTTAGTTAGTAGGGATGGCCTTTATAAAATTCTCCCCAAGATTGGATGTCCACCCCAGCTCCTTAACATCATCAGGTCCTTTCATGAGGAAATGAAGGGCACGGTAGTTTTTGATGGCTTAACGTCAGATTCCTTTGACATTTGGAGTGAAACAGGGCTGCGTCCTTGCACCAACTCTATTCGGGATCTTTTTTGCTGTCATGCTGAAACATGCTTTTGGAACTGCAATAGAGGGAGTCTATCTCTGGACTAGATCAGATGGAAAACTCTTTAGCCTCTCTAGATTGAGAGCAAAGTCTAAAGTCCAGCTGAAATGCTTACGGGATTTCCTCTTCGCTGACGATGCTGCCGTTACTGCTCACTCTGCCGAAGACTTTCAACGACTTATGGACTGTTTTAGCAAGGCCTGCCAAGATTTTGGATTAGCAATCAGCCTGAAAAAAACACAAGTCATGGGTCAGGACGTGGATTCACCTCCCCGTATTATAATCTCTGCACAAGAACTGGAGGTCATCCATGACTTTGTATATCTCGGCTCAACTATCGCTGACACTGTCTCTTTAGATACTGAGCTGAATAAACGTATTGGTAAAGTGGCCAGCACATTTTCTAGACTCACAAAGACAGTATGGCTTAAGAAGAAGCTGACGGAACATACAAAGATCTAGGTCTATAGAGCCTGCGTCCTGAGCACACTCTTGTACTGCAGCAAGTCTTGGACCCTTTACGCACGGCAGGAGAGAAAGTTGAATATCTTCCATATGTGTTGTCTCTGAAGTATCTTTGGCATCACCTGGCATGACAAAGTTCCAAATAGTGCAGTCTTGGAACGTGCTGGAATTTCTAGCATGTATACACTATTGAAACAGCAACGTCTACACTGGCTTGGGCATGTTGTGAGAATGGCTGATGGTCGGATTCCGAAAGATCTCCTGTATGGAGAATTAGTGCAGGGAAAGCGCCCCAGAGGGAGACCACAGCTGAGATATAAGAATATCTGTAAGAGGGATCTAAAGGCCTTGGGAATGGACATTAACAGCTGGGAAACCTTGACCTCTGATCCTTCAGCTTGGAGGCTAAAGATGCAGCATGGTCTTCTCCATTTCGAAGAGACACTTGTTCGGCAGGCTGAGGTAAAGAGGCAGTCCCGGAACCAGCGAAATCCAGGGGCCGGGCAGGGGACAGAATCAGAGGTGGGTTCCTCCCAGTTTGGACCGGTTCGCCTGAACCAGTAGTGACCCACTGGTGATGTCACAATGACATCACCGATCAGGTTCGGTCTGTGCCGGTCCGTGGGCGCCACCATCTTTTTTTAAAATTTTTTTTAATTTTTTTTTGGGGGGGGGATTTTTTCCGGGTTTTTTTTTCTTCTGTGCATGCGCAGAAGCCGAGTTTCCAGCACTGCGCATGTGTCGCCATCTTGTTCTTGGCTTTTTTTGGGGGGGGAGAATTTTTTATTTTTTGGCACTGCGCATGCGTGCGTGCGTGCGCGAAGCGCGGCCACGCAGCGTGGGAGGAAGCGAACCGGCAACGAGGTAAATTAGAACCCACCCCTGGACAGAATGTATCTGCCCTCAGTGTGGAAGGGATTGCCACTCTCGGATTGGCCTTTTTAGCCACACTAGATGCTGTTTTAGGAACTCTTTCCAGAGCACGATACCATAGTCTTTAGAGACTGAAGGATGCCAATGATGATGATGTAAAACAATTGTAGCAGCTTGGAGTCACGGAAAGGCCATTTAAAGGGCTAAGAATGCTGATGGGTAGTTCCAGCTACTGTGTTACAACATACTATCTTGGTTTTCGTTAATGTAATGAGAATAACTTTATATGAAACTTTTAGTTTGGCCCTACTGGGTATATTTCAGCTCAACTCACACCATGAAAGAGTGAGTGCTTTTAACACATATGATAGCGTACAAAAGGGTACTGATAAAATTATTGAGTAAATATTCAGTAAAATATTTTACAAGCTCTGACCAAGACACTTTACAAAATAAGTGTCTAATTCTGTTACAGATTCCAGAATCAAATTCCTTATAACTTGCCCAAGAAAGGAGCACAGCAATAAAGTATCAGTTATTCTAAGGAGCAGCAAATCGAGAATATAAGGAACACGCTTACTTGAATTTGAAAAAAAAAATCTTTGACCAACATGGGTAACAGTGTTAGAACTTCAGGTACTGCAATTTTCAAACTAAATTTTGTCTAGAAAGTACAAACTCAGTAATGTTGCACATAAAATGATATAACTCTCATTGCTGAGATTACAGGAACAGGTATCCCTGCTCATTATATCCTTGGGCCTACATGCAGTGAATGCATTATTTGGCATGGTGTGGGTGATAGAGGCCCTCTTTTTAAAAAAAAACCTTATATCAGCATAATGACAGGGGCTCTTCAGCATCAGAGGTGTGCAGAAGTGCAGGCTGCTAAGACAATTACAGATACATGCACTGTTCTCTCCTCCTATTTGAGCCTTCACCTCAGTGTCTGCAAGGCAGAATTGCTTATAAAAGCTGCAACAGGTGATGTTTTGGAAGTGCAGCAAAAGACAGAGAAAGCAGACAAATAAAACAAAGGGTATTCTTCCCAAAGACTGAAAGGTCTGGCAGAAAAAGAGGCAGAGTGTGCTTGGGAAGGTGCCACTTCTTTACTAGCTGCCCATTAATAAAGAAAAAAAATAGCAGTAGAAGAAAATCCCAGAAATAGAGGAGGGGGACATATTAGTAATACTATAGTAGCAATAGTAATAGTATTCTTGTGTAAGTACAAATAATAGTAGAGCATATAGAATACAGTAGAATAGTAGAATATAGTATTTCATATAGTATAGAGAACATTGTATACTATAAATACAGAAATGTTATATAAGGCAGTAGACATAGAAATAAGTTGTATATATCTTGTTTTAATGTTCCATTTTTCCCCTCAATTTTGGATATTTAAACATGTCCCCAACCCTTATAGGGAACTATAAAAATGCAATTGTCTAGGGTCCAGTGCTTTGGATGGATTTTTTTTTTGAGTTTGACTCAATTAAGTTGGATATAGTTTAAAAATAACCCATGACAAGGGAACTTACATTGAAGTGTTATAGCTGGGACTGGAAAAAATACACAGGGCCATTGAGTCAGGGTGAGAAATCTATCATGATTTTTGGAAGGTGTGATGACCAGCTGCTGCTCTTGGCAGTGGGAGTGATGATGAATATACAGCCTCATTCCATTCTGATGATGCGAGAAGAGGAGTTTTTGCTACTCACAACTCCAATTAAATCTCGGAAGAGTACATATGGCAATTGCAGTGATTTAGGAGCCACTTTCTTTGTTGTTTCTGTGATGGTGCCCTGGAATAATGAGAGTTATGATGAAACCAAGTAGGCTGAGATGTACTTTTTGAATGGGGCTGGTGTTGCAGGAGAGGCTTAGTGATTTTATTGGCATTGATTGCTAGGCACTGTTTGAGTTTATGAGGTTTCCTCATGCAGGATCCCCTTGAGCTGGATAAAGTTGCACTTTCAAGGGTTGGTTCATTCATTATCCATGAGGCTATTGAGTATGTCAGGTATGGATTGGAAAGGAAGTAGATGTCCATATTACTGTCACTGTCTAAGCTGGAGAAGAAAGTTGTCAGCATCTGTGCTTGATTTTGAATAGCGGTGGATGTTCCCCTCATTATGCAAGTTCTGTAATATGGTTGTTCATTCTAAGTCAGAGGTGTCAAAGTCACGGCTCGCTGGCCAGATGCGTCACGCGCTGGCCATGCCCACCCCTGGTTTAGCGAAGGGGGAAAAATTTGCGATACGTCACGTGATGACAATGTGACACCGCAAGTTTGACATCCCTGTTCTAAGTCATAAAGGGTTAATCTGTTAAGACTTAGAATCCAGTGTTTGCAAGCTATGTAGTGAAGATGGAGCTGATTTCTTTAGAACTGTTACCTAAAAAGCTGTTTTCGGGAGGAAAAAGTATTTTCTTTAATTTTCTTGGCTGGCAACTTTAATGGCAGGATATTGTAATCCTTAAACCTTCTGATTATTATGGGAAGGTTATCCAATTATTATTATTATGCCCCTCTCCATCAGCTGAACAAGCTTAAGTGGAAAGGTGGGATGGTTAAATGTGAACAAAATTATTTTTGTTGCTGGGTGGCTAAGCAGGAATTGAATTGAATCAATTTATAAATGGAGGGTGGCAGTTTAAAAGTAAACTCAGAAAGTTTATTAACTTGTGAAATGACCATCTCTGTGCATTGATGTGGTTCATTGCAATTTGTAGCAATATCTAAGAAGTTTGAAGTAAATACAATGAACTGAGTGAGTTATTTTTGGGGTAACCATGTATGTGTGTTGGGTAAAGTTTTGGTAGAGACTCCATCTGGATCTGAGGAAGAATGTGCCTAGGAATTATTTTATGGTTGTAAGTTGAACTTACCACCCCTCACTTGCTGTGTACTGCAAACACATCATAGTTGAATGTCTCTATTCGTGCTGATACAGTGTTTAAAATTTTTAGAAACTGAATCAAGGTTTCTGCTGTCAAGAGGTGTGTATTGCCTAGGAATTATTGTAAAGGTTCATGGGGAATGTGAGGAACGCTCTTAGCCATCTTGTATCAGCTCCCAGGGTAACATTTCTTATACTGTATTTCTTAGGCCCAAGAAAATGTCTGATGTGGTAGAGTTTCTCTTGTGTCAACAATATATGCAGGGAAATTCTTAGTAGGGGTTGTAGATGCAGTTGTGGCTCGATTTAGTATGCTTATGATTCTATTTGGTTCATTGGTGAGGAGGAGGAAGTCAGTTTTAATGTGATTTTCTACCTTGGATTATAAATGACTGTTTAGGTTCTTGTCTATTGGCTTTTGTATACCATAACTGAAATTTCCATAAATTCTGCTTTGGAAATTCAGTCCCAATCAAGAACAGTCCAATTTCAAGACAGAAATATATATAATTATTGTTTAATAAAGTTCTGTAGGTTTATTGCAATTTGTGTGCCATTTGCTATATTATGATTTGAACTCTCAGTATAAATATTAAAGTGGTGTAATCATGAACTATCTCTTTTCATATAAGAAGAAAAGCACCTTGATAATAATGAACTGATCTAAGGCAGTTTCTGATCCTTGATGGTAGCAAAGATAGCTATGTTTTCTGTTTTGTGATCATTTTCTTTTCACAAATACTGTGAACAGTATTTGCACAGTACAAATACTGACACAAACTGTGGCTGAAATGTATCATTTGTCTACAAATTCCATTACCTTCATCCTTTCTTTGTTATTTAGGTAGATTACATCCCATAGTCATGATGTCTGATAACTACAGTGAAGCACTGATGGAGCTACACATCAAGAGTTTGAGAAGATGCTCATTCAGGGAGTAGTTATGCTTGAAGGGGGGGGGCTCTTTCCTTTAACAATTATTATAGCTCATTTGCTGGCAAATGTCTAGTCAGTTGTTAATCAGACAGTCATTAACCTTAGTAATATTGCTGTGTTGCCACCAATGGTGCATTTCAAATAGGTGAATAAATAGCAGAAGGTGAAGAATAAAGCTTATGATAAGAGCAATTGCTTTCTTCCTTGCGCCCTATAGATAGAAAGACCCATATTTGCTTCAACACGTTATATTCTCCCTCAGATTTAGCCACCATTTCAACAAAACTGCTGTGAGCCAATGGATAAATTAAGAATTAATGTTAATAGGAAACCCACTGATCAGCTCAGAAATCCATAGGAAAGTTGCAGGTGACATTCTGATTGCCTTTACTGAGAACATATAGCAGGGTAGGAAAGAGCCATGTGAATGCGAAATGACTTTCTGCCCCTTCCTCCCAAATCTTGCCTGTTGTTTCACTAAAATATTTAAAATTAGATTTTATCATATCTAAGGTCTCCTACTGTTAGCCTTGAACCATACTGAAATATCAAAGACTTTTAAAATATAGGTAATAAAACTGAATATTCAGAAGTAAGCCCCACTGAGTTCAGTGAGACTTTATTCAGTTAAGCGTGTATAGGATTGAAGCCTGCCATCTAATCATTTGAGTCGTCTAACACTTGGAAGTTCTCACTTGTACTCAGTATTTAATTAAAGATTTAATTAAAGTTTAAAACATGTCATCTAATTAAACAGAGGGGCTGACAAATAGCAAAGATTATGTGAAGTGGGAGCTGTCTCATGCAGGTTATACAGATCTATCAATCCCATCCATCGTCTTCTCCAAGGAGAGTTGTTTGAAAGAAAACTTTAAAATGTAAAATAGAATGGTAGGGTTGGCTCACTGATTTTGAGTCATTTATTAGTATGATTATGAATAGTACACATTCTGCTTTTTTTCCCCAGAACAAATATTGGTTTCTGAATTACAAGTCACTGATAAAGATACATTTCATTTTTAGGTTAAGGTTTGAGGGACAAATTAACTGGGTTATTATTTTAGTGTAAATTTAACCAATGTTTGCTTCCCAAAACTTTTCAGAGGATTTACTGCAATACTTTGCTATTTGAATGCATTCCCAAATGTGAACAAGCATTCATAAATGCATACTATATAAGAGGAGAAAGTCTTCAGAAAAGTGTATATAATGAGGGCAATGGTATGCAAAACAGTCCTTTAATATTTGCAATGTATTTTTTTTTAATCCAAGCTTAATGCAACATATATTTTTCCCTAAGGAAAAAAATAACAATCCTATGAAGTAGGTTAGAGTCAAAGAGGATGACTGACCCAAAGGAACTGGTGGGTTTCTGTGGTTGAGGATGGCTGGAACTTAACTGAATCACGATACCACTATGGATGGAGATTACCCAGTAGACAAATGTACAATATCAGTGAAATAAGAAGCTTATGCCTTACATTGGACGATTGAGGCCCTTAAAATTAATTTGTCAGGACAGGAATTGAAGTTAATTGCAGACCATCAACAGTGCACATGGTTAGAGAAAATGAAAGCTAGCAATTCTTCCCCAATATGGCTGCTGAACAGAAGAGGCTCTTTCTCTCTTACCAATGATCTGCTGTTTTTGCTGCCAACGCTGGTTCTCTGGCAGTGCTGCTCAATGGATTTGAATGGGAGCACTCAGGAATTGACCCAAGATTACTTTTGGACAGCTGTGGACCTATTTAGGAAGGGGAGTCTTGAAGATTCCAGTTCCTTCTGGAAGTGGTTGAAAAGTAACTGGTTGAATCCATCTTCCTGTCTGAGTTTCATTTTCTTAGGTTGCTTAACTAAAAATGAGATCAAGACAAGGGAGTGAAGAGATATTGTGACTCACATAAAAAAGGAGAAATAATTTGGGAAGAAAGCCTTGTGGGAACAAGCTTGAATGTTTTCTTCCTTTTGTTTTCTCCCGTAGGTCTTTAAGGCAGCTTGAAGACTGCTGGACCATACCTGCTTTCCAATTATAAAAGGAAAACACTGAGAGCACAGGAATGTAAGCATCTAGGCATGTGCTTCAGGATGATTTGTATCATCTTGGACAACAGAAGGGAAAAATGTATAGCCAATGAGTGGAACAGCCATCATCTTACCAGGTGACTGATGCTACAGGAGGAGCAGGCCTAGGCTTGAGCCATCTAACAACAGACAAGCTGAAAAGGGAGGCAGAGCCAACAGCCTTATCATTCCAGCACTAATACTGAGAGCTTACAACCAGCCAAGCAGGCAGCTGATAAAGTCCCCTCTTTTCCCATCTTCCACTCCCAGCACAGCATGAGAAACTGTAAAACCAACACTTCAGCACCAGGCCACAACAGCACCCAACAGCAACAGAAGCTAACTAAATTGAAAGTGGCTAAATGGTTCATTTGGTCACTCAGGTGACAAAGAAGAACATAATTGTTAATAAGACTATTTAGGAAACAGATGAATAAATAGGTATAGACATTGTTATTACTATAATACAGCACTGGTTTAGTTTAAAGGGTTAACAGTTATAATGTTAAGTCAGAGATCAGAAAATAAGTAAGTTTTTATACAATAATAGTCTCCCTGGGGGAACCAGGGAAGACAGCAATGGTCTCTTTGGACTGTATCATAATTTCCCAAAACAAACCAAATAAAAAACAAGAAACCCTCACAGACATTAGAAAAGTGTATCCTAATATCTGTACAGGCTTATTTTAAAAATAAGACATGCTGATAGTTATAGAGCTGACATGAGAGATCAAACTTGATACCTTTCCCATTGTTGGCACGCTTCTGTTGGAGAAATACTCCTCCAAATAAGAATCAAGATAGATCTGCTATGGAGGAAGGAACAAGTCCAAGAAGCACTGCAGAAAATAGTGGAGTTGACCTGTTTGGGTCTCAAAGAAAAAAAATACCTTAAAATGTGGGCTAAAAGATACATTACTCCTTTTTCAGGACCAGAAATTCCTCTATAGACTCATAAATTGTGATTGACTGTGTCAACATGGGAATGCTTTACTGGCTAACCTGATGATACAATTGACAGATTAAACTTTACATTTAATCCCCTAAATTGACACAAACCCATATCCCTAGACTGTCTGAATTTTCCACCCTTAATCTGGCATCTGTCTTGATATTGGCAGAGTGAACCAAACTTGTATTGTCTTGTCTTTTTATTTATTATATGAAATCCAGCTATCACCAATTCCAAATAGCTACACGAGGTTCTTCTTGCTTGCTGTCTCTGAACATGGCTCTCATCTTATGCTGAGGCATTATAAGGTACTTCTAGGTTATTCATTTATTTAGAACTATTTTGAAATGCTATCATAATTCCCTGTACCCCAGCATGTTACTTTTGGACTCCGAATACAACAATTCTTAGTGAGAATGATGACTAGGGAACTATATCTGAGAGAATCAAGTTGGAAAAGATATTTTGTTCCCTATTTTCAGATGTTATTCATCTGAAAGAGTCTGTGGAAGGTCATATCAAATTATAGAGGGCTCATAATTATTTAGCAGCTGATCATGCTTAAAAAACATATTCCTACTTGCTTTGGCATCCACAATGGGATTGAGGAGTAAAGTTCAGAGCTAGTTTTGAAAATGATAAATCTATGACTCTAACTTTCTATCAAAACCATCTGCCAATCATAGCAGGATTGTTTAGTATTATTTATTATTTAGCTTTATTTATGAAATTTTGCCAATTCATTTGCATTTTAGAGGAGTATGGTAGTACAAACTGTGAGAAGTGTTGCCGTAATGGACTTATCCTTAATCCATGATCCTGAAATGGTAGAACTTTCAAACCATCTTATGAAGTGGAGACAGGAGTCCCTTCACAGGTACCCAGATATTCATAGAACATCTGTGGGGTTCAGCAAATGGCTGAAACTATCCTTTGGTACTAATTGGATAATTATTATGATGGAATTCCTCCATTGTAGTAGACATTATTCTGTGCAACAGGAAACTGTCTTGGGGATGATCTTATTACTCTTCTGGAATTTTAACATAAGAGCATTTCAATGATAAACAATACGTATTCTTTATGCACTAGTACTCCATTGATATTAGAAAATTGATAAGAAAAAAGTCTATTGTTTACAGTATAGCCTCACTTACAAATACAAAAAATATAGTCATCTTCAAAAAAAAAACATTGTCTTCCTTCTTTAGAACCATCATACTTTATCTGCCTGTGAATACATGCCATTTGTCACACCCAGACCCTATTCTGAATCATTCCACAAAGCAAGTGAACAGGAAAAACAGCTTTGGCAGGCAATGGATACTAGGGGTAATTTACAGCTAAGCAAGCAATACCCTGATGGGGAAAGCTGATTTTTTTTTTAAATGAGAAAAGCTAAACAAAAGCTGAAATGAAGACACCACACAGTTCACATCAAATTAAAATGCTAATGAAGAAGGTGGCAGGCTGATGTATCTTAGATCAAGTTCTAGTTTTCTTTAGTTTTATTTTCTGTCAGGACTGTTCCATCATAATATATCAGGCCAAGCATTGTGCTCTCATCAAATCAATTCATTAATGGGAAGGGTGGCAGTCTGAAGTAGCCTTGATCAGCTGTTAATTTTGTTTTATGCATCATCCTACTATATTTATTCAACGTTAAGGGAATTACTTTTGCATACCAAAGGTTTTGGCAGGAAAAGAAGCATTAAAGCCAATTAAGGTGAACTGGATATAGAGAAAAGCATTGTGTTCAAGGAACAATTTAAGTTGCTACCATTACATTAAAAGCATCCTCTGTAGAATCAAGCTTTCACATTTGGTTCAGAAGATAAAATACAAATGCTACTTCCTTGTGACACCATCCATCACTACTGTTAGAAGATCATATGGGAAATGCCAGCAAACATGTTTACAAGATGTGCTGGATTGGCTTGAGTGGAAGGTTACAGATTCTTTAGAAATCCAAACATTGTGCATTCCTAATTGAGATAGCCAGATTTGTCTCTCTTGTCCTAAAATGCAGGCTGGAACATAGATACTTGTGAAGCCAATAGTGTTGAAGCCAATCTGATCTCCGAAGAATGGTATTCTAAAGGTCAGATACCATAGCAAAAAAGGCTTCCTTCCTGACCTCCACAAAATCACTCCATAACAGATGGGACTTGGGGCATAACCCTCCTGCCAGACCAGATGGGATATGTAGAAACAATTGGTCAAGTAACCACAAATATCTTATTTTTGCATACTGTAATGTAATAGGATTCCAATCAGAAGCAGCTTGATAGTAAAGGGATGCATTCACTACATTGTCATGTACAACCAATATAAAATCTATGGGTGGCATCCAGAATAGTATGGAGTGTGGCATATAACAGAATAACAGAGTTGGAAGGGACCTTGGAGGTCTTCTAATCCAACACTCTGCTTAGGAAACCCTATATCATTTCAGACAAATGGCTGTCCAATCTCTTCCTAAAAACTTCCAGTGTTGGAACATCCACAACTTCTGGAGGCAGGTTGTTCCACTGATTAATTGTACTAACTGTCAGGAAGTTTCTCCTTAGTTCTAGGTTGCTTCTCTCCTTGATTAGTTTCCATCCATTGCTTCTTGTCCTGCCTTCATGTGCTTTGGAGAATAGGTTGAGCCCTCTTCTTTGTCGCAGCGCCTTAGATTTCGGAACACTGCTATGGTTCCCCATAAGAGGGATTATTTATTGATTCCATTGATATTCAGTAGAAGACACTACTGATGTGTATGGTGACATCATGACAAAGCTGATAAATTATAATTTGGAATATTTGCCTGACAATGCCATCATATACGTGGATACCACTCTGGAAGTGTTTTGGAAAATGCTGTAGAATTTGTTAGAGGAAAATACCACTGTCTAATTTCTCTGCGAGAAAATAATTTTCTACCTGTTTTGTCTTAAATGGTAACCAAATCTTTTCCACATAAGGTAAACAGAAGACAATTAATATACATCCCAGAAATGGTCTGCTCAAAAATTATTTTATTTGTTGAAGAAAACCACTTGTGCCCACAGAGGGGTATTAAAAAAAAAAGCTTCAATTGGTTTTGAAGACCTTAATGGTTTCAAAGTGGGTAGAATAAAAACATATTATTTCTATCTGGGGAGAAAAGTAATAAACTTAGATCTACCCAAAGGAAGTTGAATTCCATGACATCGTATCTATTCAAACTTCCAACATCTGCTACTAGTTTGCATTGTTTGTGTGGACTTCTTAAGAGAAAATATGTCTTAATATTCAACGTTGTGTCTATATGACCTTTAAGAATTGAAGGGTGGTTTTCACACAAGAGCATTAGAATATTAAGAAACGGGAGATGCATTTTTTTAAACTGTTTGCTTGACTTTGTTAGGTGAAAGGCAGATCTGGCATATTGTATTCATATTGAAATAATCAGTGGCAGCTACTTTATGAATTAATTTCTTTCCTTCTTTGCTTAAAAATCTCAGCATCTGTACTTTAACCCTGTATTAGTATGGCATGTTATTAATAGTGTTGTACAGGGGACCATTTCATGAACTGTTGTGAACAGCATGTTAGTTTTGCAGTGTATGTGAGAGAGATAAAAAAGTGAAAAAACCTGCATTTGGAAATTTAACTTTTCATATGTGTTAAAAAGAAAGTACTAGTCATTCACATTACTGAAAATTAGATTGTGTAAGTAGAAGTAAATAGAATCAAAGGTTAGGAATCATTGATACATAAAGATACATAAATTAAAAAGTAATATGGTATTCCTTCCGCTTCTTAAATATATCTTTCTTTATAAATCAATGTCTTTATTCCTGAAAGGGCAAGGCCATAGAAGTATGTCTAGGGTACAAACAGACAAGTAGATGGGTTCAGAACAAACAACATCTACAACAGCATACAAATTAACAATTGCACACAAACATTTAGTCACCAAGGACAGCATACTTTAAAGCCTATTACTTAAAAGATGCACAGATCAAATTCAAAGTATGAAATTAAATTTTATAAAATGATTATAAATAACTCTTAATACTTATTTTCATTCTTTCCAACTTTCAGATAAGAAAATATTGTCTTGAAAAGACTTTTCAGTGAAATTGAACTAAGGGAAATTGTGCCACTAATTTTTGAATGGCACCAAACTCTCACACAGCTTCAACTGACACACCAGTTGTCACCCTGCTTGGAAAGTAGTTCCAAAGGTGTTTTTTCAAGAAGCAACTGGATTTTCTTGTTTTTCTTTGAAGACATTTCATTTTCATCCAAGACGTTTGTTCAGCTCTGACTGAATGGTGGGGAATGGAAGGATTTATATTCCTTGTAAACAGCTGGTCATTTGCATTCTTTTAGAGAGTCATTGAGGCCGCTTGGAGGTTTGTCTGTATCCTCAGGGTCACCTGAGTAGTGTAAATGGTTGTGGAACCTTCTTGGAACTGCTGAAAGGACTGTGTTGTGGAGCTGTGCTTTCTGCATGATGTTTTCTGCCCTCTGTTCCTTCACTGTTGAACACAGGGGAGGGTGTTGGGGATGAGTCTGTGCTGTCTGTATCTCAAACTGAAATGCAAATTATTCCTGTAGCATTTTTTTTTTACTCCCACACCATTCAAAGGATTTTCATCCCAAAGTGCATAGCTAAACGTCTATGGAGATTCTCAATCATCCAGTGCATGGTTGTGCATAGTTCTGCTTCTGTTTGAGAGCAGAGAACACAGACTCATTCCCATCTGCCTGTCCCTGTGTTCAACAGTGAAGGGACCCAGGGTAGAAAGCATCATGCAGAAAGCACAGCTCCACAACACAGTCCTTTTACCAGTTCCAAGAAGGCTCCACATCCATTTGCACTAGTCACTGAGGACACTGACAAACCTCCAAGTGGCCTCAATGACTCTCTAAAAACAATGCAAATGACCAAATGTCTGCAAGGAATACAAATCCTTCCATTCCTCACCATTCAGTCAGAGCTGAAGAAGCTTCTTGGATGTGAATTTAAATGTCTTCAAAGAAAAACAAGTAGGTTTAGTTGCCTCTTGAAAAATAACCTTTCAGACAACCATGACCTGGATGTCTGAGAAGCTCCATAGACTTTTACTTGGATAGTAAGGATCTTGCAACAGTAACTCATACCTTCATCACATCTCAACTAGACGACTGTAATATGCTCTACATATCTTTGAAAATCATCAGGAAACTACAATTGGTGAAGAAATTGGCAACATACATAGTGATAGGAGTGACCAATGAAGAGCACATCACAACATTACCAGGAGTGACCAATGAAGAGCACATCACAACATTACCAGTAATTTTTTCCTATGTTTTCTATAAATACAATCCTATTTCAGTGTCTCCAAAAAGCTAAAAGGATAGGGGCCTGCCGAATTGCCAGTGACAAGGTGTTCCACAATATACAGTAAAGGCGGCCATAGAAAAAACAACAACATGCTTCTAGATTCCAATATATAGCAAGATTCCAGGGAGGGTTCTTGGACCATGCCCATCCTAGCTGATGTAGTGGGATAGGCAGATGTCCTTAGAAAGAAGTGGTGCCACAAATAACTGTTTTAATGGAATTTGATGAGGAATTCTTTTTCATAGGTTCAGATTATGAAAATGTGTCCAATGAACCTCAAGTAAAGAAGCACTTTTGGGGGATAACAGTTTTTTAAAAATATTGTTCTTTGTCAGCCAAGAAGCATCAATGTATTATAGAGCCATGTATATACCCATATTGGCCAGTGATTTGCAGTTTTAGGTTGTTGCCAAAGGTAAAGTAGTTATTAATGAATACAAAATCACAGCATTTGGTAACAAGATGTGTTGATATTTCTGATGAAGTTTTTCTGATAGCTTGAAGCAGTGGTGGGATTCAAAATTTTTTACTACCGATTCTGTGGGCGAGGCTTGGTGGGCATGGCGTGACTTGGGTGTGGCTTGGTGGGCATGGCAGGGGAAGGATACTGTAAAATCTCCATTCCCACCCCACTCCAGGGGAAGGATACTGTAAAATCTCCATTCCCTCCCCACTCCAGGGGAAGGTTACTACAAAATCCCCATTTCCTCCCAATCAGCTGGGACTCAGGAGGCAGAAAATAGATGGGGGTGGGGCCAGTCAGAAGTGGTATTTAGTGGTTCTCCGAACTACTCAAAATTTCCGCTACCGGTTCTCCAGAACTGGTCAGAACCTGCTGAATCCCATCTCTGGCTTGAAGTCCATGTTTGTGGCAGATATTGGGATCTCAATAAACTTTCTAACTAAAATGGTATGGTTAGGAAGGTTGCCAATGGATTTCAATTTTCCTGTGGAGTGTGATGTGATATAATTTAGATTATGGGTGCATAAAGTCTAAGTACAGGAGTCATGAAACCAGATATTCTAGCTCTAACAGTTCCACTGTTTGAAACAAGAGGACAGCCCAAATTTCCTGTTTTGTGTATTTTGTGTATTTTATACCTGATAGCAGCTCCTGGGCTCTCGTCATGTAAATATGGTGTTGTATGTTGTTTCATCAGATTGCATAATTCTTTCTGATATGTTGCTTTGGGAACTATTGTATATAAAATCAGGGACATTTTCTGAGGAGACTATCCAGCATCAGAAGCCACCAAATATTTTTTTAGCCGTGAGAGGTTCTCTATGACACTTCTTGGTATAATTTCAGAATAGTTTAATATTGAATCAAATGAGCTTTACTCAAATAAGTCCCCGCCCCATCTTTATGCCAAAGGTAATATACGAATCTTGGATTTTCTTCTTGTAGTTGTTATGCCTCTATACGGCCTTGTGAGTTCAGGAAAGGATATGGATGGACTGAGTTGCTTTGCGGGATAAGCTGGAATGCACTGAGAGAATATGTAACATCTTCACTTTGATCTGTATTTGAATTTGACTCAGAAAAGAATTCTGCAGCTTGGAGGCTGTTAAGAGCAAGCTGTCAGAGATCATTTTGCGGTTCAAGCTTTCTACTATAACTCTAAGCTATGCCATGCATATCTTCTTGGCATTGATTTTTTTATACTATAATTTTGAAAGGAAATGCTGTTGTGTACTATTTTATATGTGTTCAATATGTGGAATTTGCTCAGGCTTAAATATTGGATAATAGTTTTTGTGAAAATATTATGAATAGAAAAAAACAGATCCAGTCATGCTATAATAAACCAATTAGTATTTGCATTGTTGCATTTTCTACTCCTCCAAATGATTTTCATTGGAGCACTAGTGACTTAATCTTTGTTTTATTTCTAAACAGGCAAAAGACTGTTGGGTAAGCTGCATGGGACAACAGATTTACCACCACATGTTTGATCTTTAAAGAAAAAAAAATATGACATAGCTATCAAGATATCTATTTTTTTTCTGCCACCTAATATACACAGTTTCTTCTTTCAATTGGAAGATGAAGTTACATCATAACTTGCAGGGGAATGACTATTCCATACAAAACACTTGAAAAATCTTTGAACAAATAAACCAAATTTCTGACTGGCTGGTATGGTACTAATAAAGAGATACCCACATATCAACAAAAAGGATAGGAGGTAAGCCACTCATACAGTAATGGGGGCCCAGTTTAACCTTAGCAATTTCCAAAGTGACTTGAAGCAATGTATACTACTACTACTACCACTACTATTACTACTACTGCTGCTATTATCAAATTAAATTTAAAAAAAAAGCAAAGCAGATCATTGAAGTTCTTAATCATCATTTTAACTAGGATTTGATGATATTATGAGGCAATACTCTATTGTTGAATTTCTTATGTCACAGAAGCCACTTAATCTCTGTTATAGGATCCTCTTAATAACTCAAAACGCTCTTATAGAATCACCATGTATCCTAACTCCTAAATGTGGAGGCTCATTTAGGGATAAGAAGGAGGGCTATTGTAGTTCAGGCTCCTTGCCTCCTATTATAAAGATTTGTACTACTCCCTAAGCATATTTCTGATATGACCTAACATCATAAATAAAGATAATTTATCAGGATGCTTAGGGAGCAGTATAGGTCAGTCATTGTATTGTTAATTTCAAGAGCTGCGGTGGCGCAGTGGTTAGAGTGCAGTACTGCAGGCTACTTCTGCTGACAGCCGGCTGCCAGCAGTTTGGCAGATCGAATCTCACCAGGCTCAAGGTGGACTCAGCCTTCCATCCTTCTGAGGTGGGTAAAATGAGGACCCAGATTGTTGGGGGCAATATGCTGACTCTGTAAACTGCTTAGAGAGGGCTGTAAAGCACTATGAAACGGTATATAAATCTAAGTGCTATTGCTATTACTATTGCTATTATCGAAAGCCTGAGGAATAGATCACATGGAATATATCTATATGTAAGGTGTGTATATATACTATATAATCCACTTCTAAAGTAATAGGAAGCAAATCCATTCTTCATTTTGATAAAGAAATATGATATTTGTCTAGCCTTCAGTTACCAAGATTATATTAGCTGATGGAGCTAAACAGCCAAAAAGAAAACACAAGGTACAATATAATTAGTTTCTATAAATTATTGTAAAACATGCCCATATAGTATGTGTAATTTGTTGATTCTTCAAATTTAATTTACACAAAGTCTGTATGTCAAAAGAAATAAGATGAATCACAACTTGCACATCTGTAGTACACCTTAAATAAATAGCTTACATTGGGCATTTTGTTTTAAGTTGTAAAAATAATCAAATAGAAGTTTTAAAAAGTCAAGAGGTTAATCAGTGACAGAGATAATGCAATATTATTTAAATAAGATATGCTTCATTTTTCTGAAACAAAAGTATAGTCACACTGAATATTTTAAATTCCTTAGAATAGAATTGCTCTGCCAATATACTGGTAGATAAAATTATTCACAATACCCCATTAGTATTGTATACCATTCCTTGTTTCTTGAAAGAAAAAAAATCACAGGGAAAATGAAATTGATTGGACTACTCTGCCATTTGAAACTCAGACTCAAGTGCATGGCTTTGGAGACAATGCAAAGGTTGATGTGGTGCCTTGGGCTCAACCATGAGGGAATGAAAGCCTTGTTTGTTATTAAAGTCAATAATGAGGAGTCAGACATCAGCTTCCCTGCATATTGTTTGGAGCTAATTCCGCTAGAAGATAAGCCTGCCTTAAGACACAAAGTGCTTTTTCATCCTACAATATGAACATTTAATATTTGAAAACATTATTTCATATAAAACCATGATACACAATTGTTGCAGCTTGATGACTGTCTCATTTAAATTTCTTAATTATTGCAAGTACCATTGTCAATAGTATAACATTTTCAAGAGATTAGCTTTTCACAATAAGAGCCTTTGTGCCTGTCACTAAATCCTTAAAGGGTTTCATCTATTTTGCATTACTAAATTGCCTGAGCACAATCTTCATAGACACTCCCAGAAAAGGATGTTTAATACTACAATAATAAGAACAGCAATAACAATCATACAAATAAAATTCAAAGGGTAAAACTGCATTGCCACTAAAAGAAAATCTATACAAATGTCTGTTGATAATGAATCACACCTAATTAGGCTCCACTGGGCATCTTTTGTATGACTTGAAAATTCTTTAAGCCAGATAAACACATGGTGTTTTACACTGTATAGATAAAAGGATGCTGCATATAGTTACTAACCTGACAGTCTTTTCAGAATCTGAGCAGAAAATATGCAATCACTTAATATGAACTTCCTTCCTTCCTTCCTTCCTTCCTTCCTTCCTTCCTTCCTTCCTTCCTTCCTTCCTTCCTTCCTTCCTTCCTTCCTTCCTTCCTTCCTTCTGTCTTCTCTTTCCTTCTTTCTTTCCTTCCGTTATTGGTGCGATATATTAACATTTTACCTTAAACTATAATCTCACCATTATATTTTTATATAGTCTTAACTTTTGAGAAACAGCTCAAGCTTAGACAATGACATAAAGGGGGAAAAAAGCATTTTAGTGTGAAGGCACAAAATGGGATTAACTGTTTTGCAGAATGTTGTATGCTGTCCAAAATTCCAATATGTGTTCCAGGCTTCTTTCATGTGACTGCAGTCAGTGACAATGATAAAAAACAACAACAGTTGGATATACAAAAAGCCATAGGAAAGTCTCTTGTGATAACCAGATATAAGTGAAATTATATGCACCATACCAATTTACTGTACCATTTCAATTACTATGCTGTACTTTTTTTCCCAGTGCAAAATTATAAATAAATTTATATGGATGTTCTTTTAAAGCAGAGATGCAGACTTATATCTTCTACTCTGAGCTTGTCTTCCCTTGGGGGGGGGGTAGAGAAAGAAGGGCAAGCATTTTGCTTTCCTTTGAAGTACGAGTGTGCAGAAGATGAAAGCAGCTGTATCACTGTCTTTGATGCTTTTGATTCTGAATTTCTCAGATGATATTTTTTTCCTTTGCAGACATTCAAAAAGTAGATTTACTTCTTTGGTCAACTTTGCACTAGATTCTCACTAGACACTTAGTCTGTGCAGTTTCTGGTTTCTACCTTAAGAGAAATAACACACACACACACACACACACACACACACACACACACACATGTTTCCAATTCAAGCCCACCTACTTGAACTTTATTGCATCTAGTAGTTACTTTTAATCTAGCTTCCTTATCTTTTTGAGTAGTCCTTGGAAATTCATAGTCCTTTCTTCTACAGCATAGAAGCAACACTTACCATATATTGTATTCATACCCCATAGTACAAAGTGATTATACATGGGGAATAAATGATATTTTTGAGTCTTTTAGTGAAAAGATGCACAACAGTTTTTTGAATAGAGGATGTTATTTGATCCTGAGTGACATGACAGCCAATTCCATCTAGCAATCTTTGTAAAGAAAAGAAGCAGTGGGGAATCTGCAACCAAAACAAGCAAACAGGAGGGTAAACAAGAACAGAAGAACTTAGTGGCAGAAAATAACATCTCTGTAGCTTAAGCATGAGAGTGAGTTTAGTAATGGTGCAGGGAAGCAAAGATATACACCTTCATAAAAGTAAAACACACAGCTTTATTTTATATTATACAACTTGTAAAGAAGAAGACAATAAAATACCAACAACAATTAACACTATGGTATAAACCAGAAGGAAAGGAATTGCTTTCTAATTTATTGCACAGTGTGTTAAATTTATAACTATTTGCTTTGGGGCATAAGACATGGATTTGTGCCAAGTGCAATGAACTCCTAGCACTCAGAAACAATTTGCTGTGAGACAGAATGTCTTGGGAAAGGAAATAATCATTTTGATAAGAATGATATTTCTGTTGGAGGGGGCCCCCGATCTCTGAGTCATGAACCCACATCCTCATGTACTGAGGAAGTCTTCCAGGGGCAGGAAGAACTTTTAGTTGTGAGTGATTTCACACTCAGATAAATGACATTGTAGGTCATATAATGACTTGCCTGCCTATTTCAATTATTATAGACATCACACATCACTTGGCCAAACTAGAAAGAGGTCAAATATGAAAGAGTTGTGATCTATGTTGATCCCAATGTACATAGTTGCCCAATTTTGGAAGTCAAATTAAGCCTTCTGGGACCATCAAACAAGCTTTCTCAGAAATGTTTCCAGTTCTGCAACTAGACAGGCAATAGAAAGGCAGGGCTTAGTGAATCAATATGTGGACAAGATACTGGTGAGTGTTGAGGATTTAGGTTTTTTGGGCATTGAAGAAAGCTGTGGACAAACTGAACCACACAAGAGACAACCCTGCTTAGAGCCATACCATAAAAAAGGTGATGGAATAGCTTTTAAACTGATCCCTGGGGGCAAAACCAACAGGTGCTGGGCAGCATCTGGTTTGAAAGGGTACAGGTGTTTCATAAAACACAATAAGGAAGAGGGCCAGTGCTAGAAATAGGTTAATTGATGAACATGACAATCAGGAGACAGAAAAGAGATTAAAAAGCCATTAAAAAAGCTCATGCCAAAAACATTTGAAAACAACATGATTGATAGCTATTTCTACTCAGTACTAGAAGTCACTGAACCTATTTAGGATAATTAGAGTATTTAGCTATAAAGGATAGAACCTGGTAAAATATAGATTATGAATGGGATAGGATCATTTCCAAAAAGAAAATTTATAAAAAGGACAGGGAAGATCAGATGCCTCCAAAGAATCACTGAGTCCCAATATGTAAATTAGATCTAGAAATATTCTTTCACCTTCCTGATCAAAATACTGAGGGTAGGATTAAAAAAAAAAAAGCAACTATGGAAACATGCATCAAGGAAGTTCTTCATTATTATAAGACACCTTCACAGAAACTGAGTACATTCATGCTTAGATTATAAGAAACTAGTTTTCTACATATTGTAATTATCTGTCTCTCATAACAGTTGGCCTTGCAACTGAGGGGTAGGCAATCCTGCATTTAATAATGACAATTACCTAATGGGAGATTTTATTTATTTATTTATTTATTTGTCAAACATGTACAAGATAGCAGGTATAGGTATAAACATAAACATAATCAAAGTGAATACAGATAGATGAGGACAATAGGACAGTAGGACAGGGATGGTAGGCACGCTGGTGCGCTTATGCACGCCCCTTACAGACCTCTTAGGAATGGGGTGAGGTCGACAGTAGACAGTCTAAGGTTAAAGTTTTTTGGGTTTGGGGAAGAAACCACAGAGTCAGGTAGTGAATTCTAGGCATTAATCACTCTGTTGCTGACGTCATGTTTTCTGCAGTCGAGTTTGGAGCGGTTTACATGAAGTTTGTATCTATTGTGTGCTCGTGGATTGGTGTGGTGGAAGGTGAAGTAGTCATTGACAGGTAGGACATTGTGGCAGATAA
>QLTV01002269.1:1798252-1835361 GCA_003457575.1 Thermophis baileyi
GCTGAGCTTCAATTTGAAAAAAAATAAAAATAAAATAAATAAAGAAAAAAAAAGATGGCGAACGCATGCACAGTGCTGGAAGTCACCTTCTGAGCATGCTCAGAAAAAAATACAAATAAAACAAAAAACGCCAAAAAAAGATGGCGAACGCATGCACAGTGCTGGAAGTCACCTTCTGAGCATGCTGAGAAAAAAAAACAACAACAAAAAATTCGGAAAAAATTAAAAAAAAGATGGCAGCCCCCACGGACCGGCAACCACCGATCCGGTTCGGATGACGTCACTAGCGGGTCGCTACTGGTTCGGGCGAACCGGTCCAAACCGGTAGGAACCCACCCCTGGCCAACACCCTGAAGACAAGCTCAGGATCCAAAAAGATCTTGACAGACTTGAACAATGAGCCCTATCAAACAAAATGAATTTTAATATGGAGAAAAGAAAAGTTTTACATTTAGCTAGGAAAAATCAAAGGTATAAGTACAGATTAGGCAAGACCTGGCTCAAAAACAGTAACTGTGAGAAGAACCTTGGAGTCCCTTGACTCCACTTGAATATGAGCCAGCAGTGTGCAGCAGCAGCCAAAAAAGCTAATACAATCCTGGGTTGTATAAAGTACCACTTTATAAAACCCTAGTAAGACCACACCTGGAATACTGCAACCAATTTTGGTCACCGTACTATACAAAAAATATGTTGAGACTTTGGAAAAAGTTCAGAGAAGAGCAACTAAGATGATCAAAGGCCTGGAGACCAAAAACATATGAAGAAAGGCTGCAGGATTTGGGTTTGGCTAGTCTAAGGAAAAGAAGAGTTAGAGGGCAACATGATAGAAGGATTCCAGTATTTGAGGGTATGCCACAAAGAAGAGTGGATCAAATTATTCTACAAAGCACCAGAGAGCAGGACAAGAAACAATGGTTGGAAACTAATCAAAGAGAGAAGCAATCTGGAATTAAGGAGAAACTTCCTAACAGTGAGGACAATTAACCAGTGGAACAGCTTGCCTTCAGAAATTGTGGGCACTCCATCACTGGGTTTTTTTAAGAAGAGACTAGATAGTCACTTATCTGAAATAATATAGGTTCTCCTGCTGGACTAGACTAGAAGACCTCCAAAGTCCCTTCCAGCTCTATTCTATTCTATTCTATTCTATTCTATTCTATTCTATTCTATTCTATTCTATTCTATTCTATTCTATTCTATTCTATTCTATTCTATTCTGTTCTGTTCTGTTCTATTCTATTCTATTCTATTCTATTCTATTCTATTCTATTCTATTCTATTCTATTCTATTCTATTCTATTCTATTCTATTCTATTCTATTCTATTCTATTCTATTCTATTCTTTCATTGTTCTTTTTTCCCTTCCTGCAACATTCCCCTGTTCCTAGAAGGAGCTACTAAAAATTCTTCACAGCCTCATCTTGCCCCATTCTAGATTACATTCCTTCTTGTCAATAAGCTACATTATTCCTTCTTCTCCTCCAAATTTAGAAATCTGCTTAAAGTGCCTGATTAATTGAGCAATTTCAGAAGTCCATTTTACTTCGATCATTTAAACTGCTGCAGGAAGAAATGAAACACAGCTTAAAAAGCTATCATAGCCATGTTGGTTTCTGAAGGAAACGGAAAACCAATAGATCTGTCTATCTATCTACCTTAGATTTCCCAAATAGTTTGGTCATTATCTGAATTTCTCTGATACTATATACACTTAAGCTTCAAAAACAGAAATTGTCCTGCCTGATTTGTCTTACATTAGCTAAAGAATCCCTATGAACATTCCTATGCTATTTTCAGTAGAACAGTTATTATTTGGAACACATTGTACAAGTATATGCTAGCCCCTGAAGAGTATTTGATGTTATTGTGAATATAGTGATGGAAAAGGAAACTATAGGAAAGAACAATTGAGATAAGGAAATAATTTTTGTTGCAACTTATTTGAAATGGAATATGTGGATGACCTTGGGAATAGAAGCTTCCCAGAAATCAATCAGACAAGAGAAAGAGGGGCCCCCAACAGTCAGAGGAAGATACTTAGGAAGTACCCATCCTAATCAATCAGGTGGTTAAAAGTGGGGAGAAGAAATGTGTACTTTTAGACTTGCACAAATCCGTTAATGTAGCCTTGCAATAAAATAGAATTATTTACCTAGTTTTGTTTCCTGTTCTGGTTTACTTGGACAGGCTGACACAATTTCAACAGCATTAGGGAACTGTATGCCCTTCCCCAGGAGTTCCATTTTAGTGACCAAATTGCCCTTCCTCTTTTAGTGCTCTATTTTACCAAGCACTTTGCATGCACTCAAAAAGCAATAGCAAGAAACATATTTATGGTGATTTGATTGCTGGACAATCAAAATGAAAGCAAAGTTGAGTGTACAATGTTGGACAAATTGATCTCTCTCTCTCTCTCTCTCTCTCTCTCTCTCTCTCTCTTCCATGTTTCCAGTGTCTTTTTCCCCATTTGGAACTGAACCCAGAAGGACATTTCTTACAACAGAAGACTACTTATAAAAGTGCATAAATACAGTGTGTGTGTGTGTGTGTGTGTGTGTGTATGTGTGTGTATGTGTGTGTGTGTGTGTGTGAAAGAAGAAATAAAATTGCAGGAAAGAAAAAAAGCACCTTAGTTTCTTCCCAAGACTTCCCAAGATTGTTCCATTTCATTCACTATTTTATTTATTACTGTTTTTTTTTTCCAGAATGCCATACACTGGACCTGGGCAGTACAATTGTTCCATTACACTGTTAGCAAGTCTAAATTCTGCTTTCAGCCTTGCTCTTTGATCCTGATGCAGGCTCTGTGCGATTGATGTCAGAGGCAGTGGAGCTTACAAGTCAGGATGAGGGGACTGGAGCAACAAAACAGCCTAGATGAAAAGTAACCCCGTTCTCCTATATGAGCAAATGCATATTTAGTTCCTGGGAGACAGAAAATGTATGTTCTCATGGAAAATAGCCCACCACTGAAGATAAATGCCCTCCCTAGTTCACTATCCTATAATGTTTGGAGTTTCAAAAGGATAGTGAAGTGTGTTTTGGACAAAAAGACAGCAAAACAAAAATGAAATAAAAGAAGTGTGCTTTTCAAACCTGATAGCTCTGTAGGGTATTAAAATCCTCTTTGTGGATATTAAATGAGGTTTATAACTAAAGCATGGCTGTGAATTCAAATAGAGGCTATATCTCAATAACTGGAGAAAAGGGGAAAACAATGTTTTCTCTTTTGGACACCCCTGTGTTTCTAAGAAACACAAAGGTAAAAAAGTAATGAGGCATTTAAAGTAATGCAACTACAATTATGATAGTAAAAGACCTGTATGCACAACTGAGTTATGGCAAAACAAAACAAGTACAATTGAATTATACATTTTCTACACTGAAATAAATTGATCCTTTCTTCTTATTTTTTTTTTCTTACAGTGCACATCGAAAGGGCCCAGTATAAAGAAGGACTGCAATGGGACTCAGAGATTAAACTCAGGTAGTACATTAACATATACCATACTAGATTTGAGTGTGGATTCAAGGCTACTAGAGTAATGTGTTTGGCTTATGGCAATATTACACAAGACACAATAGTTTTGGTATTCTGTCCTTCATTCTTCAGTTTCATAGCTCTGGGTACTAATGTTTGCATGCAGCTTTGAACTGTATTTTTTGTTGTTGTTCTTTAATTGTTTGTTTTTATATAATTGTTGACTGTTGGCAACTGGGTGGACAAGTCCCTGCAGGATTTTGGCAAGATTTTAGGAGTGGCTTGCCCTTGCCTTACTCCTAGGGCTGCGGAACAGTGACTGGATGGTCATCCAGTTGGCTTTATGCCCAAGACAGGACTTGAACTCCCAGTCTCTGATTATCAGCATTATATATTAATCGGTGCACCAGCTGGCTTTTTTTGCAATATTGGCCTAGTTAAAATGAGCCAAGTCTGGGAAAAGCTTGCACTTCTGGTCTTCTTTTTAATTTATCCTTTGTTTAAAAGCCTTGTTCTTATTCCACTGATATGACTTCTGAGGGACCAAAAGGGAAATAATCACCTGTTCAATCTCTCCAACTTTCATACTTCTATTTTTGCCTTAAGCCTATTTCCAAAATGGTGGTAGGCCTCACTGTACCCCTTCAATCTTTGGAATTTCTTTCAACAATGAATTAATATCCCTTTTTCTCTTTTAACTTTCGGATGAAACCATTTCCACTTTTCTGTGGAAAATCTCTGCCCTGTTTTTTTTCCTCCCTCTTCAAAGTCTATTTCTTGAATGAGTTAAATGTTGCCTTCTATGTAATTTAATAAATAAACTTTTTTTATTTGTTCTACATGCCATAATTTCATAAAGAAAGAAAGAAAAAATCTTTATCTTCATCATAAATTGAAAGATCAGATAAGGCTCATGAATAGGAGACAAATGTGCACCTGTTGGTCCTACAAGACTGCTGAGTTAACAAAATAACAGAATAACAGAGTTGGAAGGAACCTTGGAGGTCTTTTAGTCCAACCCCTGACGTAAGCAGGAAACCCTATACCAGTGATGGCGAAACTTTTTTGGTTCGTGTGCCAAAAGGGAGGGAGGCGTGGGGGGCGCACGTGTGCATGCCCACACCCATAATTCCATGTGTCCCCCCGCGCATGCGCACGTGACCCCCCCACTCCCAGCACGCAATGGCATGCCCGTTTTTCGCTCTCACCAGGCTTTAGAACCTTTCTAGGAGCCTGGGGAGGGCAAAAACGGCCTTCGCCATCCCCTCCGGAGGCTGGAAACGTTCCATTTGCCAACTTCTGGTTGGACCGGAAGTCCCATTTTTTTGCTCTCCCCAAGCTCCACAGCCTTTCTGGGAGCCTGGGAAGGGTGAAAACGGCCTTTCCCCCCCCCCCAGAGACCCTCCGGAGGCCAGAAATGGCCCATTTCAAGTTGGGAAACGGGCCATTTCTGGCCTCCAGAGGGCCTTGGGGAGGGTGAAGAAGGCCGTTTTCACCCTCCCCAGGCTCCTAGAAAGGCTCTGAAGCCTGGAGAGAGCAAAAAAATGGGACTTCCAGTCCAACCGGAAGTTGGCAAATGGAACGTTTCCAGCCTCCGGAGGACCTCCGGGGTAACGTTTTTGCCCTCCCCAGGTTCCTAGAAAGGCTCTGGAGCTTGGGGAGAGCAAAAAATGGGCCTTCCCCACCTCCTCCAGCCTGTTTCCCGACTCCCAGTGGGCTCAGAAGGCCCGAAAATCAGCTGGCCGGTGCACACATGCGCGCCAGACCTGAGCTCACGTGCCCACCGATATGGCTCCTTGTGCCACTTGTGGCACGTGTGCCATAGGTTTGCCATCATGGCCCTATACCATTTCAGAAAAATGGTTGTCCAATCCAGGGGTGGGTTCTAACTTACCTCGCTGCTGGTTTGCTTCCTCCCGTGCCGCGTGGACGTGCCTCATGGGCGCACGTGCTTTGCGCGTGCGCACATGCGCAGTGCAAAAAAATAAAAAAAGTAAAAAATAAATAATAAAAAAAAGCCAAAAACAAGATGGCGACGCATGAGCAGTGCCGGAAACTCGGCTTCTGCACATGCGCAGAAGGAATTAAAAAAAAAATCAAAAAAATTCAAAAAAAAAGATGGTGGCGCCCACGGACCGGCACCGACCGAACTGGATCCATGATGTCATCATGATGTCACCAGCAGGTCACTACCGATTCGGGCGAACCAGTCCGAACTGGGAGGAATCCACCTCTGGTCCAATCTCTTCTCAAAAGCCTCCAGTGATGGAACACTCTTGACTTCTAGAGGCAAGTCGTTCCACTCATTTATTGTTCTAACTGTCAGGAAATTTCTCCTTAATTCTAGGTTGGTTCTTTCCTTGATTAATTTCCACCCATTGGTTCTTTCCTGGCTTTGCAGAATAGGTTGACTCCCTTTTCTTTATGGCAGCCCCTTAGAAATCGGAACACTGCTATCATGTCACCCCTATCCTTTTTTTCATTAAACTAGAGATACCCACTTCCTGCAACCGTTCTTCATATGTTTTATCTTTCAGTCTTTGTGAAACCAATTTCACAAGAAAGCTATAATTTTACTTTATTAGGTAGGCTCTAGTCTTAGAAGTCTGCTTGTTTTTATCATCCATCTCTCATATACCCATCAGCTCAGATAGAACCAGCAGATCTCTATCAAACTATATCCTTTCCCACGATATCTGAATATCCCTGGGATATTCAGAGCTTCTGAACAATCTCCTCAAGGCTATTTCCCGGGCTCTTTATAGCATCCTTACTATACGTCTAGAAATAAATTTCCCCATTCATTTGTGACCCAGAATGGCTTCATCTCCTGGCATAGTATAGAAACTTGTATGGAGACTTGTCTCTTGAGCAAGTATACTAAGGCATTTTATGCCTGATACAAACAATTTTAAATCATCTTATTTCTATGGCCTTTGGATTATTTTCTTTGTGACACCAAGAAAAGCACTTTAATGATCTATCACTGAATATCTTAAGGGTTCTGCTTTTGCAGTTTCTTCATCTGCCTGACAGCAGAGACACATGGAAACTATTGGAGAATTTCAGTGATTACTAAACCACTTCTTAGAAGCAATAAAGCTGAATTGGATGGTTTATAGTTTAGCCAAAGAAGAGCTGCAAAATTATGTTTCAGTTGAATGAAGGCAGAATAAACTATGTGTCAGGCCAAAGCCATATCTTATTAGAGACTTTGGCCTGCCACACTTTATGCTTTAAAAACTTATTCTTGCTGTGGGAATTTGGGAGGGGCTGTTGCATGAGGGTTGTAGAAATGTAGCCATAACAAATTCCTTTTAGATTCTCAAGGTCATCCTTTGTCCAGCACCTGCCCGGAAGCTGATGGGAGTAGCTGACACGTTGGCAAAAGAAGACTGGCTAACATGATGAACTTGTGGGTGTGGGGACAAGGGGCTTGATCTTTCAACTGGGTGGAGAAACCCTCATAGTGTCAGATTCGGGTTTCTCACAGTTGTGCCAACATGGCTCTACTAATAAATTGGAACTTGGAGCAATACTTTGCATTGGACTCTGATTTAGTTTTAGATGCTATTTGGAACCCTGACACTATGCTTCAATGTTTTACAAGAAAATCTAGGCTAATAATCTTCATTTTTATTTTATTTTATTTTATTATTTTTTTATTTTATTTTATTTATTTATTTATTTATTTATTTATTTATTTATTTATTTATTTATTTATTTATTTATTTATTTATTTATTTATTTATTTATTTATGTGTTTGATAATATACATAAGTATAACATTATTTGACTACATAAGATGGGTACAAATAAAAGAGAACATTTGGACAGGGACGGTAGGCACGCTGGTGCGCTTATGCACGCCCCTTACTGACCTCTTAGGAATGGGGTGAGGTGAACAGTAGACAGTCTAAGGGTAAAGTTTTGGGGGTTTGGGGATGAAACCACAGAGTCAGGTAGTGCATTCCAGGCATTGACCACTCTGTTACTGAAGTCATATTTCCTGCACTCGAGTTTGGAGAGGTTAGGTTCAGTTGTACATTCGTTTAGGGTCCAGTTAATAAGAGGTAGATTGAGGTCACCAAGAAAGATATTTGGAAAAGGCAGATATGATCAAACAATGAAATACAATATGAGTAATCTGTAATTTTACTATATCATTATTGTTGGTCGCACAGCCAGATGTGTAAAATGAATTTGGTATTTTTGTCCATATATCAAGTCATTCTCAAGGACCTTGGATAGGCAGATGTTGTTTAATAATAGTACAGGCATCATCACAAGATGACAAGTTTTTTTTTTCCAATTGACTGGTGGTGATATTGTCAAAATAGATGGTGTTCCAAGTAATGCTCCAGATGTTTTGGAATTGCAATCCTATTACAATTGATACCATTCTTGCTCTCTCAGTTACTCTATTTCTATTTGCATTTGCCTGCTTTTGTGATTTTCTCCAATTCTTTCTCTTCTATTTTGCAATTTACAGTATTGCAATGTCCACTATCCAGACTTTTTTTTCTCTTTCTATCAGAAGTTGTTAAGTTTGGGGTAGATTGCTTATCTGTTTGATACTAAAGTCTCAGAGTACTTTAATTTTTTCATTTTCTTTTTGTCGATCTTGTTGGTCTCATCAGTTCTTGCTTGCAAGCAAGTGGTATTTCTTGCAGATATTCCAATGCATGATTGTTGCTATTTTGTTATGCTGTTGTTTGTAGTCAGTCTGTATGATCTTCTTGCAGCAGCTACTTAGATGGTTCACTATTTCTTCAGCTTCTTTGCATTTGATAGCAATAGCAATAGCACTTAGTCTTATATACCACTTTACAGAGCTTTACAACCCTCTCTAAGCGGTTTACAGAATCAGCCTATTGCCCCCAACAATCTGGGTCCTCATTTTACCCACCTCGGAAGGACGGAAGGCTGAGTCAATCTTGAGCCTGGTGAGATTCGATCTGCCAAATTGCAGGCAGCCAGCTGTCAGCAGAAGTAGCCTGCAGTACTGCACTCTAACCACTGCGCCACTGCGGCTCTTTTGTTGTTCTCTCAATTCTGTCTTTTTGTACACATTTGTTCTTAAGCCTTACTCTTGTGCAGCCAGTATTAACCCCTGTCTCTTTCTTCAAATTTTCTGCTTTTAGCCATTGCCACCAAGCTGTGTTGATACCTACTTTGCTTGCATTTTTTTAATATACTGGTCATATAATACTTTGCCTTATTATGATTATGATTTGGAATTAGCTTAGGCCAGGGGAGTATATACTTTACATCAATAATAATTCAATAACCATGTATGTACACAAATAAACGTTACCTATAAAAACCTAAATCTTCTAAATTCTACTTTGTTTTTTTAACAACAGTGTATAAACAATGGAAAGATTGGGACATTTTATAATACTGCATTAGGTAACCCTTACATAATAAACATGACCAAACAGTTACAAGCAACAGATGTGTTCTCGCTATCAGAATGCTCTTACATGTTTCTTGGGACATCGCTCTCTCTATATATAATTGTTCTTCATCTAAAATATATCTGCAAGAGTCCAAATTCATAGCATTTCTAAAGTCCAATTTCAATTAGATGCAAGTGTTTTAGTTGGGGGAGTCGGGGAATGTCTCATTTTTGCTAAAAAACAAATATGTCGTTTTTCCAGCGATGCCTGTGGTGATGGCACAAGGGAGTGGGAAACTGTAATTTGTAAAATAGAAATAAAGTGTCCTTTAGGGTACAGTTGGCAAATTTGCTCTTGTTTGTTATTGGCTGTCTCTTTTTAAATAATGTGCAAATCATCTTCAATACCATGGAAATTATCAACAGAGGATCAAAACCTGGAGCTTCTACTAGAGCACAAATCAAAAGCTGTTGGAATCCAACAGCTGGAGCTGGTCTCATTATTTCAGTAGGCTTTGATGTGCTTTTCAGGTAGCTTTCTTAGAAAATTACTTCCAGATTTGTCTATCTACAAATTTGACATTGCATACACATTATCGTTTCCAGCAGAGATAAATACTGTAACAGAGTTCTCATTTTCAAAATTATTTTCCCCTTTAAAAATATCTTCCATTAGAGATATAATCTTGTCAGTAGCTGAACTGAAGATCAGCTGAACCTAGTGAAAGACTGTAGGTTTTTTTTAAATTGACTTATTTGCTGTTTATTTCTATTGACTTATCAATCATGTTTTTTGATTGTATGATCAACTGCCTAATTAATTTTGTACAGTGTATTTAGGCAGAATATAGTATATTTCAGTTGGTTTGCTGTCATCTTACACCTGCAGCTCCAGAGATTTTAAAAACTTTCTAGCATAAATTTGCACTATACCTATAATCATGTCAGCTGCACTATATTTCAGCCATTTAGTTTGCTGAAATATCATGGTTTTTAATTTCAGATGCACTCGAAAATTTACATCTGTGGCTATGGTTTCTTTGGACTTTAATCAGATCAAAGTCAGCAAAAGATATTGAAAGACTTAGATACAATATTTTGCTCAGACCGTTTTAGAGTATGAATCAAACACTGTTTTGATTTTCCCTGCTTATCTGTTAATATGAACAGATGTGATACTGCTATTGTATAATAGCTGCTGATTGCCAACAGTCCTTTATTTTCCATTCATTCGACAGCACTAATTAGAGATAATATAGTATTCTATATAGCTATAATTAAAAAGTGTTTCATGGATGATACTGTAAAAATAAATTCCTGTAGTCTATGAATAGGATCTATAGAATCCATCAGGCACTACATAATATACAGTGATTAGATGACTGACAATACAAACTAATACATGTCTACTCAGAAGTAAGCTCTACTGAGTTCAATGACAATTACTCTCAGGTCAGTGAATATAGTAAGATTACAGCTCAGTCCTTTAACATACAAATATCCAGATGCCGGTGCAGATTTACGCATCACTTAATTTTCAGTGAAATTGAAAGAATCACTTGATGTTTTATAAGATACTGAATTTCATTGCAAACTTCAAGGGAAAAAAAAAAGAGCCTCTGATACATTATTGAGGCTACCGTTTTCTGATGTCTGCTCCCCCCCCCGCACACTGTTTATGTAAAAATATTAATGGTCATGCCAATACCTGCCGGTCTACAATCTATTTCAGGGAGATTAACTACCATTCACACTGGGGGAGAAATAAGTTGCTATACCAACCTATAACATACTGTATTGTTGCAGCTTGCAAATTCAAAGGATAAAACTAAAAGAATAGAACACCTTTACTACTTTCCATATGGTCAGTGGCTTCCAAAGTAAACTTTGACTATGGGCATGAAGGAGACCATCAAAACATACCCCATACACATTTGTTTAAGAAATCTACACCCATTTCCTGCTTCAAGTCTAGGTTTATGACCCCAATCAACTCTTACTCTTGTCCTGTAGCAATTTCTGATTGGTTTTCAGAAGGAGTTCCTGCCGCATTATAGTAGTCCAATTAAGATAAAACTAATGGGCTTTAAATTAGCCATGCTTCACTGAAACTGGAACTGGTACAAGAATTTGAAACAGAATAAAATGCTTACATGCATAGACTTACTGTTGCAGTATTAAGTAATAAGGCTAGGTCCAGGATAACTTCCAAGTGATCAATTTGATTAAAAAAAAAGTGTGTGCTGCTATTCAGAAAAGGTTGATAGAAGCTTTAGATCATCTTTTATCTTTGCTAATTGTCAGGCAGTCTACCACTGATTCCAAATGCAGTTCAGAAACTTTGTAGCCTCCCAGTTTTAATAATTAAATCAGTAAATTCTTCTGCTCCAGTGTTCTCATAAATATATCTAAGACATTGGGAACAAAGCTGAACTCTGTGGATTTTAGTAAAGGCCAATGAGTTGCATAACTGTGCCTGGTATCACCTCCTGAAATCCACCCACTAAATTGTCCTTTTCAATCCCATCCTAGTTTTGTGCTTCAGATGTTCCCCTAAGTATTGAAGGATATCTTGAGATTTAACATTATCCCAGAGCCAACTTCTGATAAAGGCTATTTTTTTTAGTGGGGCCAGCACTATTTTTATCTTAAAGCCAGATCAAAAGTCTGGGCTGCTCAGTGCGGGCTGATCATTATTTGAAACATAAATTACTGTGCTGAAGTTTCAAATATAATACGGGATCCAATTAAATAAGCACCGTGGTATTTTGAAACATGCAAACTCTTCCTATTATTTCATAGAAAGGTCCAGTAGGAAGATGGGAAGAATGAAATCAATCTGCATTTTCAGTTTCTTTGGTTGCATGTTAGTTCAGAAGCTCAGGCTATTGTGCATTGTTCCCACTTTACAGACAGCTGTTAAACAACAGCTAAGTATCCAGTCTAACCAGCATGCATCAATATTCTTCTATTCAAAGCAGCTTGGCTAGTCTATTGTGCTATCCATCTGTTCAAATAGTATTCAGAATGTTCTCCATTGTTGCATTTTTTAAACAATTCCATGCAATTGGCTTGATTGTGTAGGTTAGCATTCTTTTTCCCTGAACATACATGAAATCTGAGATGTGCTTGTTTGAGGAAGGATGTTCATTTGAAACTATGAATTTTTTCCATTTCAAGAAACTGAAATAATGGTTAACACTGCTTTTCCTAACAATAACATAAGCTACTTAATTACAAGATGATAGATAGAGATAGATGATAGAAGATAGATGATAGACAGATAGAGAGAGGGGGGGATAGATAGATAGATAGATAGATAGATAGATAGATAGATAGATAGATAGATAGATAGATAGATAGATAGATAGATAGATAGATAGATAGATAGATAGATAGATAGATAGATAGATAGATAGATAGATAGATAGATAGATAGATAGATAGATAGATACCGGTAGATAGATAGATAGATAGATAGATAGATAGATAGATAGATAGATAGATAGATAGATAGATAGAAGAACGGAAGAATGGAGAGAAGGGAAAGAGTGTAGATATAGGTGGAGGCAGAAAGATTAAAAGAAAAAAAGAGGAGGAATGATGGATAGAGAGATAGAGAGAAAGAGAGGATAGATAGATAGATAGATAGATAGATAGATAGATAGATAACAACTGACAACCACAAATTGAGCCCAAAATTTATGTTACTAAGTGAGATAGTTGTTAAGTGAGTTTTGCCCCATTTTATGATCTTTCTTGTCACAGTGGTTAAGTGAATCACTGCAGTTGTTAAGTTAAATCTGGCTTCCCACTGTCTTTGCTTGTCAGAAGGACACAAAATGTAATCACATGACTCCAGGAAACAGCAACCGTCATAGCATCCGAATTTTGATTGTGTGATCATGGGGATGCTGCAATGGTTGTAAATGTGAAAAACGGTCATAAGTCACCTTTGCAGTGTTGTTTTAATTTCAAATGGTTGCTAAATTAATGGTTGTAAGTTGAGGACTACCTGTATATAACACTAAATAGTATATTTGCATTTTTAAAAACTATTATAGATTAAATAGACATACATAGAATTAAGATAAATTATTTCCAAGTCACTTTTTGTATGCTTAATGGATAGTCATATATGACGAGTCTTTGGCACTCTCTGAGCTTGGTTGTTTTCTTGCAGACATTTCACTACCCAAACTAGGCAACATCATCAATGCTATATAGTCATATATGTTAAGAATAGCTTCACAATACTTTAAACAAAAGAAATAGAATGGTTATGTGCTTGTTGGGTATTTCCGGAGCTCTATCATTACTTTTTGCTATTATTTCATAGATAGCAGTCAAAAAAGCAGCTGTCCTCTTAGATAACTGATATATTTTCAAGATGACACCTTAGCAAAAAAGTGAAAGCAGTCCTTGGATATAATAATTTTCCCTCAGTGTTTGAAATGCACAATGGCTCTTTCCTGCTAATTACATCCTTCTTGATACAAATCTTTGGCCATCAACTATCTGCAAATTGCAGATTGCCAAATTGCCAATTGTTGTCTGACTGTAATAAGAAATCCACATGCAGTGTCATATATTATTTTAAATCAACAATGAATGTTCCTTTCTCAGGAGAAAAATATGCAGTAAGTAGTTTCTTCTTGAGTGTTAATCTATAGCAGGGGTGTCAAACTCATGGTATAACGGCGGCGTCACATGACATGACGTATCGGAACTTTTTCCCTCTTTGCTAAACCGGGCGTGGCCAGGGCATGACACATCCGGCCCGTGGGCTGGGAGTTTGACAGCCCTGATCTATAGTTTTGTTATTTGTTACTTCTACATCTTCAACAGTATTTTTTTTTAAACCTCAACATTTTATTAGGTTATAAGACAAGATACAAAATACAAAAGTAAATAGAAAAGTAGTGGGGGAAAGGGAGGGAAGAGAAGTAACAAAAGGTTCGGAAAAAGAAAAAAAAGTGATGACTTCCGACTTCCTCTGTTACAGTAAAATAAGGCATTAACATCAAACCACAACTTTTTACTTTTTCATAATAATATAAACTAGCCATTTCTATAAGCATCTATCAATCTAATAGGTAAAACCCAAAATCTTTATTCCACTCCTGAAATCTTATTAATTAAAAAATTCTCTTTTGTTCCATGACCAATATGACAAAGATTTTTCAGCCATGGAATATGTTTCAGAAAATTGTTTTCATGTTTTAAACTGAAGTCTGAACAGCCTGGATCACTCTAAAACAACTCCTATCACGATCAGTATTTTATCTTTGAAAAAGGAGTGTTGAAAATTATTTTGCAGTTATCAAATAAATAGTTTTCAAATTTTCTTTTCCCCAAAGAGAAGAAAAGATGGTCAAAACAAATTTTAAAGCAGTGCTAAAACACTCTAAAGATACGATAGAAATGGGGGGGAATTTCTGTCATAAGATAAAATAGCTTTTTAAGGAAATTGGAGGAGCGATTCCTGAATGATATTACAAGAAAGGAGGGTGGTTAGAGAAAAAGAGAATATCACCTTATCACCTAGAAGAACATTGCTTATCCATTTTGTCCTTAGAGGAGATAAAACAAGGTTCTTGGGGAGATTCCATGGAACTATTATTTTCTCCCTTGCTCAAGAGAAAGCTTTTAAAAACAGTGAAGAGCAGTAATATAAAATACAAGTGCTTTAGAAAAATAGCAAGGACAAAAATATAAGGACTTATCCAGGAAGGCAAAGAGAAACTTCCTTTGATTCAAGCCTGGTATACAAAGAGATTGAATTGCAATCATCATTGCAAAGAAGAGAACGATTGTTTTTGTGATAATTTTGTGACCATATTATTTTATTTCAGTGTATTTTCCTGATTTCAAGTTTGTTTTTCCATGATGGCATGCATTTCTCCTGATCCTCGATTTACTGATAGATGATCAAGTTGCCTATTAATCTATTGACCTATGAAGTTTTAAGATTAGAATTAGGTCAGTCCTATAATTTTCATTCTTTCTGTGATATGACAGTTGTAATTCCTTACAGCCAGTTAATTGTGAGATACAACTGTAAGCAGAGTTATCTATTTACACATTATATTATAAACAGTCACTTACTGGAGGAAATCCATTGATAAACAAAAGGAAGGCAAACTCACACAGTGTGTATGTCTCTTTCACCCTTCCTTTCTGGTATTCTTTGTCCTTCCAAAGTTTCTGGAAGTCATGGAGACAATTTAAGGAAGATTTAAAAAATATTTAATCAGACTGCATCTGGAGACTTTGGTTGACCACCATAAGCTCATTTCAGTATTGGCTGATGTGCTGCACCAATTGCAAGTATGCAATGCACATTTCTCAATGCACTAATGTTTCCTGGGGTAGCTTTAGTATGATAAAATAGACTTTTTAGGAAAAAAAGGGAACAGAAAAATAATTAAGCAAGCATAAGAATAAATGGAAACTAGACAGACAATCTTGCCGTAGTTCAAAATAAAAGTTTTTGTAGAACCTCACTTGAGAACAGAGAATTTGGTTTGCAGGATTCAATCTGGTTGGTCATTGGGACCAGCGGCTTAGTCTACTGAGCTTTCGGACTCATGCTGGAGCCCATCCTCATGGAACTTCTCTCTAGCAGAGCGTGTTAATCCTGCGACATTATCCTGGGACACCTATATTTGCCTTAATTTGTGGGAGAATTTTATCCCTGTGCTTTGTCTTGCATCAGAACTACATATTGGACATAAAAGCAACTACTTTGATCCAGATCAGATTTCTCCAACCCACCTAGGATTTCCTTAAGTAACCGTTTATGTGATCCTGAAGGTCACCGGCTGACTAAGTTCTTTCCAAACATCAGCTACTGGATTCTTTGAACTGGAGTTATCAGGAGTGGAACATAGTACCTTTAGCATCTAACACATAAGTTCTACTACTGAGCTGTGGCTCCTTTCCTAATATATTGGATTAGTTAGGTGGTAAAACTATCTTTTTCCTTATTCTGTATATATATACAGCAGCATCAGCTGTTGCTATTTTTCACTGAAACGTTGGCATCCATTTCATAAAAGGCTGCAGTACTCCAGATGGACCAAGGCCTCTTTCTTGCCAGCAACTTTGTAGCTGAACTTAAACATCACAATATGATTTAATTGTCTATTAACTGAATATTAAGTGGCAAATGTGACTTTTTATTCAAAATTCATTATAACACATGGTATGGCTTTAATATGTCTACCATTTGAAATAAGGAAATGGATGTTATCCCTCCCTCCTGTTTCTGTGTTCCAACGAGCACTGGAAAGTAAAATGGACAGTGAGCACTAATGAGCCTTCGGTAGGAATGACCTATTCCGAATGGAAGTCTTGCCGGGTGACATTTTGCTTAAGTGGGCAAACTGATGTGATATCAGTCACAGGAGTTTAAAGGTCTGATAAGATAACAAACATTATTAATTCAGCATCACTTTAAATGGAAAAAGTGTGGCCGCAGGGGTCTTTTGACAATTTTTAAAAAGAGATCAGAATATTTAATTGTGAATTAATTGCTGAAAACCCTTTTATGCTATTCAGAAACTTCAGTGAAGCTGAAATGGAAAAGATTCTACCAGTTGACTAAAGTATCATTACAGCTATTATCAAGGCAAAGAACTACAGACCCTTCTGCAGAAGACAGAGAACATAATTGCAATCAGTTCATTTCCTGTTGCTAGTAAATTATCCAAATGGGAGAATGAGTGAGCTTTAATTTACGCACCACACCAAATAAAATAAAATAAAATTACTATTCTGCCATTCTAAAATCACTTCATTTTCAGAAGGAGCTAGGACAGGTCTGTAATTAAGTGGAAAATAGAAGCTGTTTAATGACCACTGTGAACTAGCATGTTAAATAGCCATGTAAAATGAAGACTTGATGCCTCAACTGTAGCCAAATCTGTACTTTATAGGAAATAAACTGAATCAACTGTTGATTTCCTTGTCAATTGATTCAATTATGCACATATGCCAACACCAGTAATATAGGCCAAATTCAGACTTTGGCAGAAACAATTCATACAACTAACAGTTCATACAACAAACATGATGAACTGAAGTTTTACTCACATACTAAGAATAGCAGTTCTTCAAAATAGGCTTGCTACATTGCATGAAACATTTGTGGCATAGGCAGCTTTATTGCTAGGTAATAATACAAAACAACTGCAAGCAAAAACCAAGCTTAGAGAGCACCAGATCTCCACAGCTGTATTATTAGACTGGGTAGGTCAGCATTCATATCTACACCCCAGAACATTTGAATAAAGTCAAGCTTGTGTATCATGACAAAACAGTTGATTGCATTTAAAATGTATTCAAAATATTGTTCCTATCATAAATTTTCTTTATCTGGCAATCTATTAAATACCACATCAAATTAAATATTACTTCACAATAAATATCAAATAAATCATACTTCAATATTGCAATTAGGAATTATTTCAAATGTTAAAATTTATCTATCCAGGAAGTTAACAACAAAAGGGGGTTGGTAGGCCAATTTTATACTATTTATTTCAAAAAGGGGAGTGAAGCAATTATTAAGATGTGCACGAAAGCCATTTTTATTCTGTAAATTTAATTCATTTCTGAGTCTGTCAATTCTTCACCGTAAGTTAGGAATGCTGTCTCTTAAGCTGCTTCCAGTTGTTTCTTAAGCAAATTTCCCAAATTACAATTTAGATTGCAGTGTATTGGTCATAGAGCTGGACAGATGTTCAGTTCAGTTATGACCATCACAAGATCTTATTGGTCATTCACCTGCTTCTTGTGCTTATTCAGAGAAGGGATGTCCCACTAGCTTCTTCTATGTGTACTAGTCTACCAGAACATTCCTTTTCTTTTCAGGGACTGTTCCTCCACACAGGTTCCTGTGTCTTTACTTTCCTAGATGTTTGCACACATGGATACCTTCATATCCCCTTCAATATTATATCCTTTGACACTAATGCAAAATCTTGAATTATATTGTAAACCTTTAGCGATAATGGGGAAAATTACTATGTGTGGAGAAAGAAATAGAAAGATAGAAAAATGATAGATAGAATCCTTCCTGTTTATGGAAAAAGATGACAAGTCTTTACAGTTCACTATTTTCAAAGTCTATATAATGAATTCAGGATGCTCTGAACTGCCTTAACTGTCTATGCTTATGTTCATAACAATGTAATTATGAATATATCTATAATTTTGTAAATCTGTAAATTAACAAAAAAAAAAACCATTCCCCTCACCTCCATAAAAATAGAACGCTAAGAAATAATTTGCTGTGTCCTCTACTTTTCCACAGAGATACCCACAGACAGTGTATTTGTCTCCATCTGTCTGACAGTTGTTGTTGTTTAAATCCTTCCAAGAGGCTGTTCCAGTTGGATGATAGTAAGCGAAGATCAGTTCTATAAAATCAAAAATAGTAGGTGAATATTGCAGGCTAAAGAGCCTCCATAATAAATGGGGATGTGGGTAGAAGTGAATGAAAATAACATGTAAATAAGAATCTCTATGAAGGAGAAAAAGATACTGCTTGGCAATGAGTATTTGCCTGATTTCAGGTACAAATGAAATTTGAATATCTTAGTGAAGTAGTGAGGCTTTCAGTAGGCAAGGAAAAAAGCTTTGGACATTAGAGTCACCTACTAGTTCCAGAAAGAGCCGAGGTGGCGCAGTGGTTAGAGTGCAGCACTGCAGGCTACTTCAGCTGACTGCTAGCTGCAGTTCGGCGGTTCAAATCTCACCGGCTCAAGGTTGACTCAGCCTTCCATCCTTCCGAGGTGGGTAAAATGAGGACCTAGATTGTTGGGGGCAATATGCTAACTCTGTAAACCGCTTAGAGAGGGCTGTAAAGCACTATGAAGCGGTATATAAGTCTAAGTGCTATTGCTATTGCTAAATGAGGCAGTGATTCTTGATGTAACTACTCAGATAACACTGAAAATTTCAAAGAAATTTCATCATTTGGGAAATATTGAGGCAGAGAGTAAAATATACTGAGTTACAAAAGAGAAGCCTTTTGCGTCCCCAGCAGGATAAGTCATTCCCCTGATAGACTAAAAATGACACTTCCTTCAAACTTTCGAGAATCAGAACAACATTCAAAAATCCAACAATTATTAAGAGTCCAGAGCAGTGGTGAAATCCAATTTGTTTTACTACCGGTTCTGTGGGAGTGGCTTGGTGGGTGTGGTGTGGCTTGGTGGGCATGGCAGGGGAAAGATACTGCAAAATCTCCATTCCCACCCCACTCCAGGGAAAGGATACTGCAAAATCCCCATTCTCTCCCCACTCCTGGGGGAAGGATATTGCAAAATCTCCATTCCCACCCCACTCTGGGGCTAGCCACAGGTGGTATTTGCCGGTTCTCCAAACTACTCAAAATTTCCGCTACCGGTTCTCCGAACTACTCAAAATTTCCGCTACCAGTTCTCCAGAACCTGTCAGAACCTGCTGGATTTCACCCCTGGTCCAGAGTCATTTTGTGTGAAATGTGTGGCCATATAAATTTACTAAATAAATTCTAAAGATGAGTGTGATATCTTTTCTCATTAGGTATTTTTCAACAAAAGACACAATCACCAAATATTTTTAACACCTCTAAAGGAACTTCATAAAGTAGGTCCATTAACAACAAAAATGAGGATTCTTTCTAGGTTATCTTCTTTGTCTCAAAGGAAGGCGGTGGGTGGAATGGAAATAGCATGTTTAAAACATTTCCTTTTCAAGCAACCTTGTGATTTGCCCTGATAAGGAAAACTGTTATTTTACTAGTTCCTTCATCTTAAAAAAAATCCTTAGATCAACCACTGGAATGATGGAATTATATAGGAAAAAATGCTACAACATGATCAATCATCATATGTATCTGTAGATGATTAATAAATTATTGAGAATTATTGTTGATTGGTGAAATTTCTAGCTTTCTATCACCTTTCCCACCAAAAATAGATAGGTACTCGCAGCTGTTTGTAAATGCTGGATTTTAATTATGTGATTGGAACAGTTCTGTCAGGCATGAAAAACCAGGAGCACGTGAAGTTCCAATTGAAATTATTACTAGTCATGCCTATGCAAGAATCTACTCAACTAACATTTAGAACTGTTTTGGTGTTAGATAAAGGTCAATGGAATTGAAGAGAAGTTAGATGTAGTCCATTTGTGGCTATGTAGAGACTCTAGGCTGATTCTTCTTTTGACTCCACCCCCCAAGTTCTGCCACTCCTCCCACAAGTTCTGCTTATATTCTTTTAACTAAATGTTGATTAAGGCACAGAAGAAGCATGATAAAGCAGTCATTAATGTAGGTGGGCTTGTAACAAATATTGAGAAGCAACTTAGGTGCAAATCCAGGAATTACTGAAAAATGTTCCCCTGACTATCACAACTTTCCATTTTATTTCCTAGGGACTTTGTAAGAGCCTGAAGCTGAGTGATGTCCATTTGACAGTTTAACATTTGAATATATGATGAATACATTGGTAACAATTTAATCACTATTCATTTTACTTATTTTGATCACTTACTAAATGTGTCTGATCCAACTGGGAGCAGTTCTACAGCTCATTCTCTCATATACCAACTGTTGCCCTTGTTGAGCTAATTTCAGATTAGGAGATTTGCCATGGTCATGTTGTAGTTGACTGACAGTTATGGCTAAACTTGCTGAGACATGTACAGCATCTCACTTCTCTTTGCTTTAGTTTTTAATAAAGCATCCTCAGTCTAATGCACCAGTTGTGTAGGTGTGTCTGTGATATGTTAATGAATCTGTTATTTTGAGTTCAAAGTTCTTCTAGGTAATATCTGACTGCATGTACACTGGCTATTGATAATAAAGGTTGGACCTTATTTCCCAAACCAGTAAAAGCCCCAAACCTAAATCATGATTCTGGCAATTGTTTATTCTCCCATTTTTCTTTACCCTCCTACCTAGTATAATGACTTCCATGTTACTTTTAATTTTACATCAGGTTCTTCCTGATTCTTATCTAATTTTTAGGATTTCCCCCCCACCTCTGGCTGCTCTGATTTTCTGCCCTGAATACTTGCCTCTAAATCCTTGAACTGTAATTTCCCTTCTCTGCACCTCTCCTTTGCTTATTTCAAAATGTTCTTTGAAGCAACCCACTGAAGGAGAAAGTGTAATGCCAGGCACTAATATTGCCTTTCTTCCTCTCGTAGGACAAATCCAGTTTTGTAATCTTGGTTGGAAATAATAGTGTGAGGCATGGAAATGAAGCAATGCAATTCTTTTCATTTTCTGCTCAAAATGGCAGGAGAAGCAAATAATCAAGAAAGAACAATTCCCACCACTTAATAGCTCCATACAGCTTCCCTCATTTGCCTGTCAACAAGTGATCTTAACTCAGATGCTTGGTTTGGTTACAAGGCTTGTATCAAGATAGAGAGAGAAAAATCATACACTGAGAGTAAAGAATCTCATCAAATGAAGACTTGTGTGACATGATTCTACTAAAACTGTATTGAATGCAAAATGCCAAGAAGATATAACAGTGCTTCAGAGTGGATATAGCATGTGGATATAGTTCCACCAATTCTTCATACAAAGAATTGGTGGAACTATAAATGTTGAATATCTACCTATGTATCCCTCCACAACCCAAAATTAATCAGAAAGACTAAATCATATTGTTGAAATATACTGTACCAACTTCAGTTCTAAAACAACACAAAGTATAAGATTGAACAACAACTTTAGAATGGAATGGAGTGGAGTGGAGTGGAGTGGAGTGGAGTGGAGTGGAGTGGAGTGGAGTGGAGTGGAGTGGAACAGCAGAGCAGAGCAGAGCGGAGCGGAGCAGAGCAGAGCAGAGCAGAGCAGAACAGAACAGAACAGAACAGAACAGAATAGAATAGAATAGAATTCTTTATTGGCCAAGTGTGATTGGACACACAAGGAATTTGTCTTTGAAGATTATAAGAGTATCTTATATTGCAATTTACTGGGGATTTTTGAGGCCTGAATGGAAATTGGAAGGAGAATAAAGATAAAAATTTCAATATTTCATTTTGTGACACTACTTGTTTTTACTGCTATAGAAGCATATATATGATCATTTGTCCCACCTGCCTTCACTGCTACTTGATGGAATCCAATAATATCAAAGCATTAAGGATAGGTTTTTTTCTTCCATTTTTGCTATTGTTAAATAGTGATGTGCTACTCTGCTCTTTTCAGAGTTACAGAGTAATTTTGCAATAATTTTTCAAGAAATAGGATGTCTGAGAAGAAAATCTCCAGAAAAAGAAAGAAAGAAAGAAAGAAAGAAAGAAAGAAAGAAAGAAAGAAAGAAAGAAAGAAAGAAAGAAAGAAAGAAAGAAAGAAAGAAAGAAAGAAAGAAAGAAAGAAATCGATCTCAGGTGAAATTGTTATATGCAAGCCAAAATTTCTGATGCTGCTTAGAAAATGACATCTATACATTTGTTCTTTTCTGTTTTGCCAACTAACAGGCAGTAGCATACAAATCTATGACAAAATCTCATTTCAGGGGGGGGAAAGGTACTTAATCTTTTGACTGATACAAATAGGTATGCCAAACATTCTCTAAACAGACTTCTGCAGTTTTAAAATCAATAACCATCCTTGCAAACTGCATAAACAGTTACTATTCTCAAACAAGCACATCTTAGCAGACAATGGATGAGTCCTTGATATTCACAATTTGAATACTCCAGATAGGATCATATGGTTGTATTGATTCTCTGTTTCTGCTGGCCATCAATTTCAATTTGTGAACTTTGCCTTCTGAAATCTGATGTTTTTATACGTACAATGCACACATTCATTCTTATATAGGATATAGTAAATGTTAGAGGTTGTTTTCCTCTGCAAAAGAATTGTATGCTCATCACCCCTAAGGAAAATAACTATACATTATGGTGGGTTTCTTATTGCTACAATTGGATTTTTCTGTATTAATCCAGTGGCAGGCAATAATAGACTTTGGCTTCAGGTGATGAACTAGGGCAGTACATCTTCTTATTCTTTTAAAAGTGATTCACAAAACATAAAGCTTTGAGGTTATGCTTTATGTTTAACAAGGCCTTTATTTCTACATACTGGATCAAAGAAGTGGGCTCAGAGAAACAATATATTAAATATCCAATAGCTAATTAGAAAGCTGGGGGGGGGAGATATTCAATAGTCATAACTTTTAAATTAAAAAAGATTAATATATACACACATACATACATACATACATACATACATACATACATACATACATACACATACACATACACATGCGCGCGCGCGCACACACACACACACACACGTGTGTGTGTATGTGTGTGTGTGTGTATAGATATAGATATAGATATAAAAGTTATGACTATTGAATTTTTATTAGTAATAAACATATATATTTATATGATATAGAAAAAATGAACTGAACTTCTCAAGACAAGTGTTTTCTGCATCCCTATCTCCATGCTATATTTGGTTCATTAGAATGACCAGGTTGTAAGTAGTATAGTGGTATTTGCCTTGCTATTTAAATAATGCTATCCATTTAATTATAGTTTATTATAATTTATAATAAGATCCGAGGTGGCGCAGTGGTTAGAGTACAGTACTGCAGGCTACTTCTGCTGACTGACTGCTGCCTGCAATTTGGCAGTTCGAATCTCACCAGGCTCAAGGTTGACTCAGCCTTCCATCCTTCTGAGGTCAGTAAAATGAGGACCCAGATTGTTGGGGGCAATATGCTGACTCTGTAAAATCACTTAGAGAGGGCTGTAAAGCACTGTGAAGAGGTATATAAGTCTAAGTGCTATTGCTATTGCTATTACTATAATAAATTATAATTTATAAATGGTATAGTTGCTATAAAATATATGTTTAATGTAACCTATTGCCAACTCACACAGCCTAGTAGCAAGTCACTTTTGTGAAAACTAATAATCTGCAACCTGAAACCAAAAAAGACCAGGACTGCCTACGAAGTGGAACTAATCATGAATATATTTAAGGTGGTCAATAGTGGCTGCAGAAATGTAATCACAGAATTTGTTTTCTAATTATCAAGTAATATCTCAACAAGCAGTTGAAATAATTCCAATAGGTAGTGCTTTAAAAGGCAAATGATGGATGCTATGAGATTAGAACAACTGGTATTGCAATCCATCTGTAAGAGTTATTACAAACTGAATGATTTCCTCATTCATTAGGATGTTTCATGGAGCTGATAAAAAAATGTCAGCTGTCTCCTCTTATACTTAACTCTGAGATCTTTGGGGTCTTTGATTCAATCATGGAAGAAGCTATTGTTTTTCAGATGGTTGGTGTTGAACACAAATTGTCATTAAATGCTGGCACTTTATGTATTAACAATAATTAGTAAATATTTTTTTACAAAAATAGCAATAGCACTAGCACTTATATACCACTTCATAATGCTTTACAGCCCTCTCTAAGCAGTTTACAGAGTCAACATATTGCCCGCAACAATCTGGGTCCTCATTTTACTGACCTAGGAAGGATGGAAGGCTGCATCAACCTTGAGCCAGTCAGGATCGAACTGCTGGCAGACAACAGAATTAGCCTGCAATACTTCATTCTAACCATTGCACCACCACAGCTCAGTGGTTATTATGAATTATGAATTTAATACAACAGTTTTGTAAGCAATTAGATTATACTATTAACTGGAATAAATTTAATTTACTTGTGATATGCCTAATCTATCTATCAAATATCCTAGCCAAGCTTCTAAATATTGTTTGTAGTCTTTTAAACTTAAATACTGGGTACCACAGTTTTAGCTTCATTAGAAACCCAAAGGTCTGAAAACAGTTGCTCCACACTGGAGAGAGAGAGATGATTCAGCCTCATTCCTAGAGATCTGGATGATGAAATAATGAAATATTTCCAGGACCTCATCCTGCAGGCATATAAAATACATCACAGTCAACTTAGAGGTCCTTGTTTGCCACATAGCAATTAAGTCAGCTCTAATATAACATTTCACTTAGACAAGAAATAATCGAAATATCCACTTTTTGCTTAGAGTGGCAAAAAAGTTTGCAGGTAGGGGAGGAAAAAGTAAAATCTTTCTAAAATCAGCTAACTACTCTTTCAGCTAATGTCTGCAGCTTCCTAATACTTTGAGTCATCTTCCTAATGCTTTGAAAAAACTTAATTTTACTCACATCACCTTGAGTAAACCTTGAGTAAACCTTGAGCCAGTGAGGATCGAACTCCTGGCAGTGAGCTGAATTAGCCTGCAATACTGCATTCTTACTACTGCACCACCACAGCTCATGATAGGTGTTTGGAAGCTGGAGGATGGGCTGGATGAGTGGGCTAGAGGAAAATCTGAAGGACAGGATGGGCTCAAGGATGGACTGCATTTACAACCCAGGCTGCTTTGGCCATGTTTGTTGCATTGGCCTTTTCTGTGGGCTTGACTGTTTGGAACAAGGGAGCAGCTGAGGCTTTGGATCAGATTGTGCCTATGAAACCATTTCGCTCTTGTCACTTCCTATGGTTTAGGAGACAGTTAAGGGATATTAAATAAAAGTCATCAAGAATGTTGCTGAATGAACAACAAGTTGGGATGAACTCAACCAAACAGAAGTCAGAGCTACTATTAAGGCCTACCTTCAGGCAGTAAGTACTCTGGATAAATTTCAGTGGCCAGGCTTTCAGTGACATGTGGCCTATTGAGTACAGGGAGCTCAGAGAATGCCTTGTTGTGTAAAACAAATTTGTTTAGTATATGTCAGTAATGGTGAACCTTTTTGCCGTCACATGCCAAAAGCGGGGGGAGCGGGGAGTTGCACGTGCGCGTGCCCACACCCATAAAGCAATGCACCCCACCCCCCATGCATGCGCACATGACCCCCTCCCCCACACATGCGCATGCGACACCCCCCATAGTGCATGCACATGCCCCCCGCCCGTGCTCCCCCTGCCCCATTTTGGGCTTGGAAAGCCTCCTGCACCAACCTGGAACCCAAAACACAGCGGGCAGCTCGTTCTAGCCGGTCTCTCCCCTGCACCTGGCTGCCTGGCTGCCGCGGTCAGGAAAGGCCCCGAAGCTGCGCTGCCCGGGATCCACATTGGAGGTGCTGCCTCTTTGCTCCTCCTCCTCCTGCCAGCCTCGCTGTCAAACCTTGGGGTTTGCCTTACCAGGGGGGGAGAAAGGTCCTGGTGGTGGTGGGAACATCCGTGGTGCCAGAGACTGTAGCTACGCTCTGGAGAAGCCCCCTTGGAGCTGTGATCCAATTAGCTGTGTGCATGGCGGTGGCCAGCGCAAGAGAAGCGGGACACTCGACGCTCATCCTATCTTTAATTATTGCCTTCATGAATTTTTCTTGAAACGATGTGTAGAAGTTCAATAGATATTTTTGTTTTTTTTGTTTTTAATGTTTAATGTTTCTATTTATATTCTATGTAAGACAAAATCATGTTGATTGCAGTGGATTAAGAATGTGTAAATAAATAAATAAAATAAAAACAGGTTGGGAGATAATTTTTAAAGGGCATTTAAAAAAATAGATTCCAACAAGAACCTATTATTTCTAAGTGAAAGAGAAAGTAATATAGTTTATATTTTGGTCAAGGTTTCAATTAAAATATGTGATTTTTCACTAAAAGATTTTGAACAATCCTTAAAAAAAAAAGGATAATTTTAGACTGTAAAACAGGCACAGTATTCTGCTGTTACCATTAATCTAGTAGACCATGAGAGACTCCATGAAAACCTTTCAAATGTTATTTATTACTGAAGAACAATTTCCATCAGACTTTCCTTGTGAGATTATGTTAATCTTCCTATAATACTTATTTTATTTCCAAAGTAGAAAGTCAATCCATCTTGGCTCACAAAGATCAGTGCTCTATACAAGCACTTTAAAAAGGTCACAAGAACGCACAAAATATATTGGGATGTGCAGTTTGTTTTGTAGGGATGATTAAGTAGTGATGGTGAGGGAAAATCATTTCTCTTGTGAAATCTAGTCACACAGCTTCTTTTATTAATCTATCTTTATAAAAAATAACCTAAATACACATTTAAATGTATTGACCCTATTTTTCCCTTAAAACACTTCTTTCTAGTTTAATTTTCTCTTGAATACCCCACTTCCCCATGGATTTTCTCTGAAAACAACAATTTTAAATCAAGAATGCAATAGTAGAAAATCCAGCTGGTACATAGTCACTTTATAATCTACACAGAACAGAAGAACAGATCATTTTGGAATTCACAATGGCTGAAGTGGTAAATGAAATCATGTCATATTGGAATTTAAAATGTCTGAGAAGCTTAACTGGAAACTCTGAAAACCAAATTTTTCTATCTGTTCTTACTTCTGGTTTATTTTATAACATTTATATGACTATACAAGCCATGCAGAGCACATGGGGAAGCAACTGAAACATCTTAAATTTCCTTCTCAAACAAGGGAAGGATTACATCCTCTTGACAGCTGGGATAACTGCTTTAAAGGCCATCCCATTTCATCTGAGCATTTATGAGCAGACATTGAAAATACACCCACTTCTATTATCAGCCTATTTTCATAGCCCAGATAATAAACCAATACTATGAGTGCTAACCCTGCCTTTATACTGAGGCTACTGTAGCAGAAAGATTGAAAGCCCATCTCTCCTCACTTGCCTTTGCTTTCTAAATAACTAGGGTGTCTATTCTGCATCTCTTTCCATGTCTCCATTCCTTGGGCTGAGCTATCTCTTATCTGACCTTTGCCTTCTCTGCCATTCTTCCTCCTCCCATCTCTCAAGAATAAACCATTACATCTATTCACTATGGTGTCAATTCTGGCACAAGGGCGGTGAATTCCTAAAGCAACCACAGGAAGCCTCTAAATATTGTGGATCACTAATGCTTTTTGCTAGCATTCCCCACAACAGTTTGCATAGCCTAATTATTTATTACCAATTTTATCTAAAAGAAGTTCAAGTGTGTGTGTGTCTGTGTGTCTGTATGTATCTATATCATCTGTATTTATATCATATCATTATATAATTTTATATGGCAGCCACCAAACTCCATGAAGTAACTCTGGGAGTGAACAATCTACCAACACAAACACGCAAAAAGAAAATAAAGCAATACATTAAAAAGCAATTAAATCTAGAAAATGGTAACCAGACTGAAGTACTTTAAGTCAATAATTGGGGACTCCACTAAGCTAGATTCAAAGGTTTGGGGAAAGTTGCTGTAAACAAAGTAGATTTTTTTCCTTAACTGTGGAGAGGTGTTTTACAGAATAAGTAAAGTAACTGAAGTAATAACTTCAGAAACTTAGTGCATGTAATAAGGTGAGGAACACAACTTAATGCCTGCAAATTGTAAGGAACACAAATACGTGACTTCCTTGGGTAAATGTGACTCACAGGTAAGGCTGTCCCTAAAAATCATTTTAGATATAGCAAATTGCTTCTTTCTAAGCAGATTTTACCTCAATTTTACCTCCCATTTTTCTTCCTATTGAAGACATCATGGTGAGGGAATGAGTGCAGGCTTAATTCCTTTTAAAAAAATCAATCCAAGCCTAGTTTGGTATCTCAGGAGGAATCCTAAGCCAATATATAGTATATTTATTGAAAGAAATCAGTAATTTTCTAGGCTTCAACATTGTGTGAAGTGCTTATGTTGGAACAGGAAACTATAGCAATATTAACCATCTCTAGCAGTTTACTTACAGAAGCCTGACCCCAAAGCCATTTCCCCCCTTTCTTTTGGATCCTTATCATCCCATGACCTAACATTGTCTTATCAACTGACATACTACTGGTATAAAACCACAGATACTGTCTGTTAGATTATAGTAGGTTATAGTATTAATCTACAGTATTTAAAATAATATTAGGAAGACATAGCACTAGTTCAATGGGATATACTTCTTCAACAAGTAAGGCAAAATTATGCTTTAACAAACCAGACTTAGTACTATAAAAGTTATTATTTCCTTGTCCACAATATCTCATTTGATAAACATACTAATTAGCCTGAACATATAGTAACTATAACAAAAATATAATATATTGTTTCATTGTTCAAAAGACAATCCTCCATTAAATTATTCTATTTGGCTTCTGTAATTATGAAAGAAAGAAAGAAATGATGACCCAAGGCTATTTTTATACTAAATGAGATAATGAATCTAATGTTACACTAAGGTCTAAATGTTACCTTTATTTGTTGTTTAACAACTAGATGTGCTATCTACATGACAATTTGTAGAGATCACTGAAATATCTACAAGTGATATTCCCCTTAATCCAATCCTGAAATGTTATCATCCCATAATTATCTAAAAATAATATATATTTTTAGACAGGAAGAAGAAGCATATGAAATTTTGGCTTACCTGTTCTTATGAGTGCAAAAAAGTAAAAACCTATTTTTGTGAACTAGCTAGATAACATGCCTGAATTTGCCTGACTTGGACTTGTCATTCCCCCTACAGTATATATGAATTCCCATGACAGGTAGGGATTATGAAATGTCACTGAATTCTAATAGTCAATTTTCCAAACATTGCAGCCAGGCTTGTATACAAGATTTGGTGTATTCTACTTGCATAAGTGTAAAAAGGGGAGCGGAGATTAAGGAATTATTAAACTGCAACCATTTATTAGAAGTATTAAGATTCAATTGGCTGATAAACATTGTTTATATGACCATAGAAAGTCAAAATCTTTTATAGAAATTGTGGAACTGACGACAATTAAGATCAGGGCTGCTGATAATGTTGCGTCTGTAATTTACCAGAGAATTCATGTAATAGGAGGCAAGATTAGGCAAGAACTCTTATTGAGTAGGAAAAATGACTGCTCTCAAGTTCCATGGAGGTCTAACATCTCAGTTTCAGATTGAAAATGTGTTATTCCTCTTGTGTCAAAGGTAAGTCAGTTCAGCTTTGCAATACAAATGTTGTAAAATTTGGAGCTGCTTTCTAAGTAGAACAGAAGCCTTGTGGAGAGTCTATCTATGTTTATAGAAATGTAACTAGAAATATTTGAAAGGAAATAATTTCCTTTTAGCTGCCTTTTGCTTATTGAGGCATTTGCAATTGTCCATGACAACTGACTTCACAAGTTGTTATTGTGGGATTAAAAAGATACCATTTTATTTGCTCTCATGAGGAAAGGTGGTATGTAAATTCAATTAAAAATAATTTTAAAAACCATTAAAAATGTTGGTATTCACAGCTGAATGCTACCACTTATCAACTTTGATGTCACTGTATGTAAGTATCAATCTTCTATATATATAAAAATGGCTGCATGTATGTATGTTTCAGCATAACTCTGGAACGCCTCGAGCAATTTCAACTGCTGTGTCCGGGTTTCCCTTGAGTCCACAGATGACGCAGATGACGCTGAGCCCTGATTGGCTAAAGCATTTCAGGCGCGACTATATAAAGAGCTGTCAATGGTGCTGACTCTATCGCTCTTGTTAGCCGAGCGAGCCGCGCTATCTGTCAGAATGGCACTTTACTGTTAGCCGATGTTTATGAACTGAATAAACCTGTTAGCCTTTACCTATGGTGTCTTGCCTCAGTCTGTGAGCCCTCTCAGGACTCAACAGCTGGCAACAAAGGTGGGATGTAATCTCAGAGAACCTGAGGAACCATTATTCCCCTGTTCTGTCTGTGATAGCCAGAAGGCATGCATTTTACCACAGGAACCAAAAAGAGGAGGAAACTATAAATCAGTACATCTCTTCCCTCAGGGCAGCTGCCCTTTATTGTGAATTTGAACACCTTGCTAATGCTCTAAGGGACAGACTTGTGTGTGGCATCAGAGACTTAAGGTTACAACGCCACCTACTAACAAAAACAGTACTTCTCCTACAATTGGCACTAGAAGAAGCCAGAGCAGCTGAACTCTCAAATCGATCTGCCTCAGAAATACAACAAACCACTTTTTCAAATTGTCCCGCCAAAATGGAGGCTGTCCATTCGGAAATAGCAGACAAAATAGGGGACACAGCTGAGGAGGACACAGAGGATGTCCACCACCTTAGACTTCACGATCAGAGGAAAGACAACAAAGAGAAGCAGACAGAATGCATACCTGAGCTGTGGGGGACCACACCTGAGAGCTTCTTGCAAGTTTCAAAATACAGAATGCCTAAGATGTGGATGAAAAGGCCATCTAGCAAGGGTATGCAGAGACCCACAGCCAAATTCAAGGCCACTAGCCAAAACTCCAAATATTTTAGGAAACCCTCCTTCAAATTTGAAACTAGGGGAGAGGATTGCTATACAATTAACAACAATAGCTATCCCCCTGAAACCATAATTGGAAATGCAATTAGCAATAGGAAGAATTTTTTTTATCACTATACTATTAGAAGGGTCTCCATGTAAAATGGAGGTGGATACTGTTTCCTCCATGTCTCTAATATCATGGCAGACTATAAAGAAATTGGTCCCACAATTTTCAAAAAAGAAACTTACACCAGCCCCTACTAAATTGAAAGATTACCAGGGCAGGATCATCCCTATTCTGGGAACCTGCCCCTTCCATATTCAGTATGGAAACTTCTCTGGACATCTCCCACTCATTATTGTGGAAGACCCACTTCCTAGCCTTTTAGGCCTTGAATGGTTCCACTCCCTGGGCCTTTCCATCTCGGGAATCCACCACATCCAAGAGCCACTCCTGTCTGATCTTGTCAGAGAGTTCAACACTGTCTTTACCTCAGGCCTGGGTAAGTACACTAGAAAACCCCTTTCCTTTAATTTGGATCCCCAGGTCGCTCCCATTCATATTAAACCGAGGCGAGTTCCCTTCGCCCTTAGAAAGAAAGTAGATGCTGCTTTAGATAAACTAATAAATCAGGGCATCCTCGAGGCATTTGACCATTCTAAGTGGGAAACTCCAATAGTTACCCCTGTCAAGCCCAACGGATCAGTGAAAATTTGTGCAGACTATAAGTGCACACTCAATAAAGCCCTCCAAAATTCCACCTACCCTGTACCAGTAGTGCAGCATCTTCTTCACTCCCTGGGACAGGGCAAAATTTTTGCAAAGTTAGACCTTACCCAGGCCTATCAAAAATTCCTGTAAATGAAGCCACAGCAGAGGCACAAACTATCGTTACTCACAGAGGGGCATTTAAATGCCATAGGCTCCAATTTGGAGTTACAGTGGCCCCTGGAATATTCCAGTGTTTGATGAAGAGGTTGCTCCAGGACATTCCTGGGGTAGTTCCCTATTTCGATGATATCTTAGTATCTGCTGAAAACCTCTCACAATTAATTGTACGCTTAAGAGCAGTGCTACAGAAATGCAAACAAGGTAAACTTGGTGTAAGGGAAGTAGAATTCTTGGGCTACAAGGTTGATTCCTCAAGCCTGCACCTGACCAGGGCTAAAGTTAGGGCAATTCAGGAGGCCCCTGCTCCAAAGAATAAAACTGAACTGCAGGAATTTCTCAACCTCATCAATTTTTATAGTGTTTTTTTTTTTTGCCTCACAAGGCATCAGTGGCTGAGCCTTTACATAGGCTCCTAGACTCAAAAAAAACCTTGGCTGTGGGGGTCTTGCAAAGCTGCCTTTCACACAATCAAACAGCTGCTCACTTCAGACAGCCTCCTCCTGCAGTACAATGACCACTTGCCATTGGTATTGACATGTGATGCCTCACCTTATGGCATAGGTGCCGTCCTTAGCCATAAGTTGCCAACAGGACTAGAGGCACCTATAGCTTATTTCTCTCGTACCATGTCCCAAACAGAGAGGAATTATGGACAGATAGATAAGGAAGCATTAGCCCTAGTTACAGGAGTTAAAAGGTTCCATGAATACTTGTATGGACGCCATTTCACTCTGGTCACAGATCACAAACCTTTGCTAGGAATACTTGCAGGGGACAGACAAACCCCTCAAATTCTGTCCCCAAGAATGACCAGGTGGACAGTATTCCTGGCCGCGTATAACTACACCTTAGAACATAGGCCTGGCAGACATCTTGCACACGCAGATGCTCTAAGTAGATGCCCTCTACCTGTTCCAGTTGAAGATCCAGCTCCTGCCAGCTCTGTGCTAATGATAGAGGATCTGCCAAACATCCTATCAGTATCTGACATGGCCAAACACACGTCCAAAGACAAAGACCTCTCTAGAGTTTTGGACTGGGTAAAGAGATGCTGGCCTTTAGAATCTGGGGGACCAGAATTTAAACAGTACAAAGCAAGGCAGAATGAACTATCTACCATGAAAGGCTGTTTGCTCTGGGGACATAGGGTTATCATTCCTACAGCATTAAGGAATCACATCCTTACTACGTTACATGACAGCCACCCTGGAATCGTACGAATGAAAGCTCTGGCCAGGAATTATATATGGTGGCCAAACTTAGATCAGGATATAGTTGAATGGGTCTCCGGGTGTCAGACATGCCAGGAAACAAGGTCAAACCCACCTAAAGCGCCCCCCTCAGAATGGGATAAACCAATGGGGCCTTGGTCTCACCTTCACATAGACCTTGCTGGTCCGGTTCAGGGTCAAATGTTCTTCATTGGGGTGGACGCCTATTCCAAATGGGTGGAGGTGAAGCTGATGTCCTCCACTACTTCAGAAGCTGTAATCAAAATACTCCAAACCTTATTTGCCACCCATGGTATACCAGACACTCTAGTTTCAGACAACGGGCCTCAGTTTAACTCCGGCCCTTTTGAAGTATACCTAGCAGGATTGGGCATAAGGCACATCCTAACAGCCCCTTTTTTTTCCAGTCACAAATGGCAGGGTAGAAAGAGCTGTACGCTCTGTAAAAGAGGCCCTTGCAAGATTAGGGCCGTGGGCTGGAACTCTAAAATTTCAAAATACCTCCTTTTGCAGCATGCCACACCATGCCCAGAAACAAATCAAAGTCCTGCTGAACTACTAATGGGGAGGACAATAAAAACTAACCTGGACAAACTACACCCTAACTATTCCCCAGACCTTCCCAGGGACTCTACTTCAAAAAATTAGAACTTTCCAACCAGGGAACTCTGTTTATGCCAGAAACTATGCAGGCCAACCCCTCTGGTTGGCAGGGACTATTACTGCGAAAACAGGCCCCAGGTCTTACACTCTGGTTCTGGACGATGGATGAATGTGGCAATGCCACATTGACCAATTAAGGGGTCAATGGAGCCCTAGGACAAAACCATGCACAACAGAAAATAACCCACACCATCCAGCTAAAAGTTTCCTTGCAGATGGGCCTAATCCAGGAGACAAGACGACAGCCGATAACTGAAGCGAGGATGACTCACCCGGCACTGAGGACTTTGTTCCAGTGTTGGAAGCAGTCAGAGACGCAGAAAACCCTCCAGAGACTGCAACAGGGACTTCTTCAGTGATTGCACCTAGTCCAGCTTCAGCAGAGAACCTGAGACACTCCGGGAGAACCAGGAGAAGACCTGCCTACCTGCAAGACTACGAATGTGCCATCTAGTGATGGAGGAGTGCTGCGTCTGGGTTTCCCTCCAGTCCACAGATGATGCAGACACCGCTGAGCCCTGATTGGCTAAAGCATTTCAGGCGCGACTATATAAAGAGCTGTCAAAGGTGCTGACTCTGCCGCTCTTGTTAGCTGAGCGAGCCGCGCTATCTGTCAGAATGGTGCTTTACTGTTAGCCGATGTTTATGAGCTGAATAAACCTGTTAGCCTTTACCTACGGTGTCTTGCCTCAGTCTGTGAGCCTTCTCAGGACTCAACATCAACCAAACTTGGTACACATATGACTTACTATCTGGTGAAAAATACTGTGGGGTAAGACATCCCTAGCACCCCTAGGGGTGGCCTTTCAGAACAATGGTAGTGTTCTGTACACTGAGCCTAGCTCAGTATTCATGTTCTGTATGCTGTGCCTAGCTCAGTGTTTTTCTAAACAGGCCTAGGCCTCCCTCACACAGTAGGCCTATGAAGGGAGCCTGATTAGGCCAGTACAGAGGTCTTGATTGAGCGTGGCATGGCCTAAGTGGATTGCCCGCCCCCACCTAACTGCGGTGGCCCGATCTCGCAGGGAACAGCTTTGGCCTGCGTTCCCAGGATCATCCTTCACCCCAACTCAGACCTAGGCTTACCTCACCCAGTAGGCCTACGAAGCGAAGGGAGCCTGATTAGGCCACTACAGAGGCCTTTGATTGAGCATGCCATGACCTAAGTGGATCGTTTGCCCCCACCTCACAGCTTCAGCCCGTGTTCCCAGGATCGTCCTTTGCCCCAACTCATTGCGCGAAGGACGGGACCACCCCAACCAAGGCGAAACAGGTATGGAGGCCAGAGAGGCGACCCAGCCTATTTCAGCAGGGGTGGAGGAGGCACAGCATGGGCCAGCTCAGGGATTTATGTTCCAGTCCCAGGCCCAGTTTGAGGAAATGGTAAAACGGGTGGTGGCAGAGGCAGGGGGGTGATGTTTCTAAATCCCCCAGCTGTCCACAGGTTCCGTAGCTGGGATTTGAACAAGGTCCTTATACTTTTAAAACCCTGTAAATAAAATTGCTTTGATTTGACACTATAGATATACAGTAATTCATTCATTTTCCTATCTAATACAAGACTGGGATAAATAAACACCCGTGCAACGCCGGTTAATCAGCTAGTTTAATATATAATTGTTTCGTGATGATAACGAGAATTTGAATACAATGAAACCCAGGTGAAATTTTCACTTCCACTGCTCATTTCTACAGAAACAGCACAGCAATGGGTTTTATATATATACCAATGCATAACTTGTGACCTTATATATGGCACTTTGTGCCTGCTTTAAGGATAAAAAGTATTTGTTGATTTCATCAGAAGGTGGCATGGGCAAACTGATATTTTATGTGCTTCTTGTATGCCTGATTAAAATTGCTTAAAAAAATGGTAAAATGGTTTCTTGCTGCTTTGAGACACGATAAAAATTGGACTGTGACCCTAAAATATACTTAACATTGTTTTCCAATCCTCCCAAATTGCAAGGAACAAATCTTAGCATTTTTTTTTCTGAATACATGTTTGCAATACCGCACTACCCTTTTCAATTCTCAATCAAATCAATAAATAAATCAAAATTGCTACCTTTATCTAAAGACATCACTAAACAGCTAAACATTCCAGGATCTAAAGAGTCAGGTTGGCGTTAGGGGCATGGTAACTTCTTAAGAACAACTTTTGTTATTGACTTAAGATTTTTATGAACTCTACCCTACTTATTTGGTATCAACAGAGTATGTTACTAACACATAGCCGTAGACCCAGAGACACACACTTATTCTTTTGGCTTGCTGACATATTACATGGCATTTCTTTGTGCTGAAGATTCTGACCTTTATTAATTTAAGCACATTCAATCCTCACTGCTGATCTGTCAAACATGGCACATTGTCATGCAGAGATTTTTCAGAAATATATTGAAACAGCTCAAAAAGTAACTTATTGACTGGTAAAAAAAAATAGCTTACAGTGTTTTCAATGCGATCCACAACCATCTAGTTATGGTAATTAGTAAATGTAATCCATAAATTAATTATAATACACATAGTGCAGCTAATTATAAAGGCAAATATTATACATTACATGGGAAGTGAATCTTTAAATGGAATATAGTATTTTTAAGTAATAGTAGTTTAAAAAAAACAGACAAAATCCTTCAACATTTCAATTTTAACAAGGCACCAGATCTAAAATATAGAACATAACATAAAATATGTTGATTGTAATTCAAGAGTTCTGTGTATGCTAAGAACAGAATACAGCTTTGATTAAAAGAAAAGTTACTCAGATGCATATTTCATATTTCATAAAATGGACAATTTTTATTTCTTCCAGCTGATGTTAGATATTCAAGATTACTATGCATTTTTCACTTTATATTTGAAACTCAATCAGTGAGTTCTATGATTTGCCTCCTACCTAAATTTATGATTTTGAAAACAGCCAAGTTGATTCAGACTTAAATAAACTGCAGATAAATGTCTCTCTTCCCCTTTTTCAATATAAGACCTGAGCTCTGAACTTATATCTGAATTTAGAAATCAAAATAGTCATGCTGCTACCTGTCTCTGCAAGCAGAAATCTGGGCTGAAAAGATTGTTCACATTTGATCTAAAGCAGGGGTGGGTTCTATTTTTTTACTACCGGTTCTGTGGGCGTGGCTTATTTTGTGGGTGTGGTTTGATTATCATGTGATGGTGGGTGTGGCTGCCTGGGCCTGT
>QLTV01002269.1:1840417-1858933 GCA_003457575.1 Thermophis baileyi
CCCTCAGAAAAGCCTTGCCGGATGCAGAAGAAATGGGCCGAGGTGTGGGAGGCCTGGCTGCAACTGTCCAAAGCCGAAGAAGTTCCTGAAGACCTCTGACAGCGAAAAGCTCGAGGCTGGAGGTGACGCACACAAGTGAACTTCCGGTTGGGCCGTTGGGCCGTTTTTTCGCCATCCCCAGGCTTTAGGAGGCTTTCCTGAAGCCTGGGGAGAGCGAAAACGGCCGAAAAGAAGGCCGAAAATCAGCTGGCCAGCGTGCGCATGCGCTCTGGAGCTGACATAGGGCAACGCCTCGCTTGCCCTCAGATATGGCTCCACGTGCCACCTGTGGCACACATGCCATAGGTTCACCATCACTGACCTATACTAACTGGTCTGTCATCAAAATTAAATTGCAATTAAATGTGACATAATCAAATTTTGCTTAAAAGTACTGTATTGTCTGATACCCTCCTGTGAACTTGATTAGAAAGCAAACAGTACACATATGAGTAAATTAGTTTATAGTGATCTGGAGAGGCAAAAGTTTTGGATTCCAACTCAGTTGAAGCTTCTGCTAGAAGCTTCCCTTTCTGCTAGACAGGGAAGATGCATTTCTTATCTTATTCTCTCTCTCTCTCTCTCTCTCTCTCTCTCTCTCTCTCTCTCTCTCTCTCTCTCTCTCTCTCTCTCTCTCTCTCTCTCTCTGACTTTTGCAGATGAAAGTCTGTGTCTTTCCCTAAAAGTATATTCTAAAGATGAGAGTCTTGACATTTAATAGTAAGCAGAAAATCAGTAAAAACCCTTTCTCCCTGTTTTCGCAAGAAGAAATCTCTACTAAATGTTTATCCCTCTTAAATTGGTAAGAACTTTTTGTTTACAAAATGATATACCTGGCACCTGATTTTATCTTTATCTTCCAGATTGCCATAAGAGACTTGGGTGTGCTCCTACTTCTAATTCTGTTTGGGAATAAGATACAAAGTAGATGCAACATTTCCTACCATTCCTTTCTCTTACTGAGGGACAAAGAACTTTGGGATGTAGTTTGTGGGTCCTAAATATTTGAGAAGGGCCACTGTATGTAAGCCAAGAATGTGAAAATAATAGGGCTGACTCACAAAGAGAAGCAACATTACATTCTCCCTTTGTCGCCAGATTGTGAATGGAGAGGGTTTTGTAATTGTTTTACTCTGTTAAGCCTACTTAAAGATTTACAGTACATTTTGAGGTGTTTCCATAAAAATGTTGAATTTTAAAAACTGTACGATGGTTACAAGTCCTGTAAAAATGGAGTTCATGGCTACTGCTGCCCTTCTCCCCCATATGACATAAACAGGAAGAAAAGGGAAGGAAAAAATAAACCTATTTGTCTTTTTAGAATCAATTTAAAGGAATATATACATTCCTAATGCTGGATTCTGATAAAACTATTGGGGAGGCTTTCTAGTACTTTATACCAACTCTGATGGAATCAGGTAACCATTATTAATAACCAGAGCATTGCCTTATTGTTATTGCTTTTACAATATTAATACATTACATTGTTATGCTCAGTTTTAATGTTCTCTTCTCATTTACTTATTTGTCTTTTATCCCTGGCATGTCTTCCACTGTAACTATCTAAGGAACAAAGCTCAAACAAATTTACAAATTGTTTTCTTCCATACATTTTCCCACCTTGAAGTAGGAAATATGGGGCTCATAGTAATCCATATATGTCATGCTGCATGTTGTGATCAAATAGTAATTAGGTTCAAAGTGTTTAGTTCAATTGCTTTGAAAGGTGTGCTTATACTGATAAAAGAATGAGATATACAGAAGTAATGCTTAGTATAAAATATTGATACCAGGGTGGAGACATAAGCTTGCTATTTAATTTGTCTTAATATTTCTATTACTTTATTGATTAGTCAGCTGACCATATCAAAGCATGTTTATCAGCACAGTAAGATACAATCAAACGAGCTAAGGTAGGATACAGTGAAACTGCTCAAATCTTGCTCTGGTAAAGGCTATCCTATAATATTGAGTCAAGCTCATTGTCAATAATATTTCTGTTTGGAAGGTCATTTTATGGCCAGCCATTTCAATAATCTGATGTTTTTAAATGATTCAGTAGTGGTTTGGGTATTAAGATCTAAAATCTTCTGAATATTTCCTTAGCCTAATGCCCCATTTTCTTCAAGGCCATTAGGTAGCCTGTCAGGTTCCATTGAGAAGCACCTCCACAAATAATTAAAGGTTAAACTGTAGATGGAGTGGGTGTCTGTTTCAGCTCTTACTCCTACTGCAGATATATTCCTATTGGTCCCTAGCACAGTTCTTAATGATTTTGTTCAAATAAAGGAGCTTCTCATAGGTCTGATTTGCACCAGGTTAATCTTGGTAAGATTTTGTCTTGTGGACTTTTAAAATGGGGAGCAGAGTCCTTGTGTGGTTATAATTGGTTAAACTAATTAGCATTTTAAAGCTTGTTGTTGCCTTTATACAACTTACCTAAATATGAGAAAGAAACTTTGTTTTATAGGTTGTCACCAAGTGCAATTGTATTTTGACTGTCTTTCCCCAAAACCATTGCTTTGGATTTTGTCTTGTTAATATTAAAAATTAAAAAAAATAAAAGAATAGAAGGACAATAAGCAAAACATTTCCTCATCAATCTTCTCAGGCCTACTTGGGAGTACGCCATCACAAACCATGTCATCACTATACAAAAGGATACTAATGTGTCTGTTAAGGATTTTTGGCATGTGAACAGCCAAAGAGTGGAGAAATCCTAAGAAGTCATTGACATAAAAATTCAACAACACTTACTTGACCCTTAGGTCAGATCAATTGAGTAATGGCAGTGTAGCTATAGCTGTAGTAGAAAATGCTCTCATTATGAATAGTTAATGGTTAGAATCCTTGTCTACTATTTATGAATGCAGTTAGTCTTGTGTCCTGAACTATAAGTGTTGATGGATCACCCTCATGTACTGCTCTCTGGACACTGATTTTGCTGTTTAGTCTTTGCTATTTGGAACATCATCTAAGACTTTGACCTTTTCGAATAATTTACTGTCTACTGTTTTGTAAGCCTCTCATTCTACATATGTATGTCTGTGTGTTTCTATGTGTAGATATATAAAATATTAGGAAGTGTAATATATTAGCAGCATGCCCTGTCCTAGTCACAAATAGAAATGGTGAAATCTAAAGAGAGAAGAAATCTGATTATGGGGGACAGGCAATAAAGAATTTCTGGAATGTATGAGTTTTTGAAAGAGATCTCTTTTTCTCTTGGCCTTTTGGTCTCTGGCCCTTTTCTTTCTTGTGAGGAGTAAAAGGCAAACAGTGCTTCTCCCTTCATCTGTTTGGTCTTCCAGTGTCTTCTGCTGGAAAAAAGATAACAAAGATAACAAAGAAGAGAAAGATGTGGGTGAGGGGAGTAACTTCCACTCCTGAGGAAATTGGGTATAAAGCTTACGTGAACAAAATCTTGGTGTTTTTTTCCCCTCATTTGAAATGCCAGAAGAGCAGCAAAAAAGGAAACTTCTGGCTTATAAAGAGAACAAAAATGTGGATTTTGCTGCAAAATGCTAGCAACATGCCATCTCCCCTGAGAAAAAGTTATCTTCATTCTGTGATATGAGTTCAAACGTCAAAGCATGTTTATGTGTTTCTACATTAAATTCAAGAGACTCACCTTACTGTCAGTTTGTGCTAGACTTGTAAGCTACACTTTGTTTTCTTATTGTTCAAGAAATTATTTTTAACTAACCCACTGCCCCAAATCCTCAACATTCTTAAGCAGAATAAAACATTATTAAAACAAAGAAAGGGGCAGGGAGATAGGAGAAAAAAATACCCAAATTCCCAAAACTATTATAGTGAGTATTCATTTTCAGTAATTGATAGTTTAAAAAGTCCAGAGTTTGCTCCTTGACCTGGTTATATCACTGCTGGCATAGTATGCATAAATTATTGTACAGTTGTATTCTATTTTACATCATAGGCTATAGGGAAAAATAACTTGCTCACTAGTAGTATTACAGACAGTGACAATCAAGTTTCTTTTGTTATTTAATTGTGAAAATGGTAAAATGATGAGGCCTCATGAAACAGTTCAGCTGGAAATTACAAAATGAGCATACTTTTTATTGGTCCTTTTCACATAGATTATTCATAGTGTCTTATAGTATCTACCAGCCATCTTTGAAGTGATATTAAGCCTAGTTACATGTCTGTTATATTAGTGTAACCATAGTTGGACAATTTTCAAACATGTTATAAATCATTAGTGAGCAAATGGCCATGGTCTGACCTTTGATCATAGTCTGACCTTTGATCATCTAGACTAGTCTTCTCTCTTAATTCCGTGCCATATTGGACAGAAGTTGCAAATGACAGAGATTCAATCTGGGGCCTTCTGTGTATTTTTCTCATTGTGTCACATGGTACTTTATATATTAAGACACACTTTTGCCTTGCTTCAAGTATTAGATTTTATAAAAATTAATCTTAGGGGACAAATAATGCCGTAATTAAGTACCTTAAGTAAAGACCTTCTGTCTTTCCTAATTATCTCATACAGGCAGTCCTCGACTTCTGACCTCAATTAAGCCCAAATTTTCTTTTGCTAAGCAAGACAGTTGTTAAGTGAATTTTGCCTCATTTTACGACCTTTCTTGCCACAGTTGTTAAGTGAATCACTGCAGTTGTTTACGTTAGTCACACAGTTGTTAAGTGAATCTGGCTTCCCCATTGACTTTGCTTGTCAGAAGTTTGCAAAAGGTGATCACATGACCCGGGACATAAAAATGAGTCAGTTGACCTTGGGGATGCTACAATGGTCTTAAGTGTAAAAAACTGTCATAAGTCACTTTTGTCAGTGCTGTTGTAAGTTTGAATGGTCACTAAATGAACTGTTGCAAGTTTAGGACTGTGTGAATTTGTCCGTTTGTGTTTTAAATTCCAAGCAATGAAGAAATATAAAAACATACCACAATTTTAAGGGTTAAAAAGGCATCATGCAAAATTGGATATATATTTTTATCTTTATGGTCTGAAAGATGAGGTGGATTTGGATAAGCCAATACTGAAGGTATTTTATACAGTTTGAACTGAACTCAAATATTTTCACCTCAAGCAAGTGTAAGCATCACTATGCTCTATTCAATTGGTTAGTTAATATCTCACAATCAGTAGTCCTAACAAATATGTCCTCTTCATAGTTTGCCTATCATCAATGGATGAATGGTGGTCAGCTTGCCTTCCATTGATTAAGATTTTTTGTTCTGTAGTGATAGATGCAGATGGATATGTTTTTCTAGTCCATGCACTTTTTTTATCAATATAGCCATGTATTCAGTCAACAACTGTTTCTAAACCAGAGAATGTCATGAATAGATTTAGTAAGAATGTTGATATTAACCTGATTAGAACCTCCAATTCATTTACTAGGCTTGATACTTAGCATTCTTAGCATGCCTGAGAGAAGACCCAAGAGCACCATGCCTAAGATCCTACATGCAAATTTTATCGAAGTAATGCTCTGATACAAAGTAGGTATATCTGAGCTTTCTGTTGACTTGGTAGACAAAGAAGGGAAGAAATGCTGTATTCTTTCTGGAGGGATCAGACTGAAGAAAAGATCCCAGAAGGATCAACCTTCCAGACAGGGAAGAACAGAACCAAGACAAAGAGAAGAAGAGATAGGGAGATCTCTTGAAGACTGTGTCTACCCACAGTCTTCACAGTAGTCAGTAGAAGGAAACCTGCAGTGTACTTGCTTCAGGAGCTGTCCCAATGATAAAACTTCACAGGAAACAAAAGAGTAAAAAGTGCTACCGAATTAAAACGTGAAGTCTTGTGTGAGTGTGTGTGTGTGTGAAGAACTGCTAGAACTGAACACATGCATGGGGCTTAGTTTTGTTTTTGTTTCTTCCCCAAAGGATTGAAAACCAACTGAATACAGATTTGATAGGGAAGCTTTCTGCAGAGAGAAAAAAGGACAGATGTCACTTGGCTCCTGTTGGTCTTTATAACTGGACAGGATGCATGACCCCAAATAAAATGTGAGTACAGGATCCCAGCAAAGAACATTCAAATGTAGAGGCCAACGAGCTTTCTTTTTATCAATAGCAAAAAAAAAACAAACAGCTTGTTTGTCAGACAGTTATTTTTTTGCAAGTGCTTGAGGCACCTTAAATAAGGAAACATTTTTCTAAAGTAAATACTGTCATTATATAAAAAACAGTGCTTTTTAAAGAACATAAATAATTAAAGCAATGTTATTGGGGGGGTGAATAATAAGGGAATTACAAAGATATTCCACTCAGCACAGCTAAGTCTTTTTTGCCTAGAGTTACATGTTCACAGCAGTAGGTAACATTTATTATTTCTTCATACAACTGCTCTGTAATTTTAAGCTCAGAAATAAAACGGTAAGGCATGAAAAGGATGTCACTAGAATACGTTTGTCATCAGAAGCAGAGCTTGACCCAGAACCCATAGTTTGGGAGTGGCTGACATCTCCTGAAATCCAGAGAAAAGCACCATAAGGAAAGTTTTTCTAATCCCCAAAGTTTGTACCATAATAACAACACAAAACAATTTGTAGACGGACATGTTCTTATGACATGCCTTAGAAGACTACTTCATAAAGCTAGTCTCCAAAAATAATGTTTCATTTGCCTTGGGAATCCTGCCACCACATAAAGCTTTGGAATGCTTTGTGCTGAAAGTTTGTGCACTGTCATTGAATGATGTGGCAAAATTCATCTCATGACAACAATGGATTACACAATGAGCATTTCTAAACATTTGAAGGAAATTGGAAACAATTTCATGTTGATCTTGCTTTACCTAAATTACTTGAGTATAAAATTGCATACACCACATAAACAGGCTGAATAATTGAAATGATCAGACAGAAACATTTCCACTGTGAAACGTTTGTGAAAAATACAGATGTCTAGGAATGGGCAGACTCCCTCCCTTTTTAATGTAGTCTGGATATAATATATCCAAACAGGCATGTTGTGATACCATTTATGTATATATCTCATCACCTTTTGATCAACTGGAAATAGAAGTTTAAGAACATCCTTATTGAATCAAATTCATCTTCTTTAGGTGCTCAGGATGAGCATCTTCTGTATTTTAGATCTGAAGGGCTAAAATGTAGCAAGGGTTGTGCACCATGTCTCTCTCCCTTTCCTGATTCATTTTATCTTTTGGAAGAGATTACTCTTTTCATTAACAGTTTTGTTAAGAAGCATTTTTCTAATCATACTTGAATTCCTTATCTCCCAAAGTGCATAATAGAAGAGAAGTGTTCCTAAAAGGCTGCTAATCCTTGATCCTGGGGCTCCTGTTCCAAAAGAGACTTGCTTTAGCTACTGGATACAGGAAAACAAAACACCCCCCCCTCCGTATGTATGTGTGTGTGAATATGTGTGTGTGTGCACGTGCGCACACATGCACACATGTGTGTGTGCATGTGTATGTGAATGTCTGGATATATACAAGTCAGTGGGTGCGCTATGAGCCACTTTGTTAAGAACTGAAAGGAACTGAGAGAAAGTGCTTGAAATAAAGCACCTGGTGAGAAAGTTGTCTGAATTCAGCCTTAGGTTGAGTTAATTAAAGCAAAGAGAGTGAGAAGGTACTCTGCTTTTGAAACAATCCATTTATATACCTGCTGGAACCTTCAGCACTTAGAGACATGGGGAGCACAGCACCTTAAGCACTTAGGCAAAGGGAGTCAGAAAAAAGATAAAGATAAAAAGGGAAAATAACAACAGCAGAAAAAAACAAATGCAGGAAAGTTTTCTATTTGAAAGCATTCCAGTGACACAAGGTGAAAAAGAAATGAATTAGCAAATCACATCGTTGCTTGAAAATGTCAGTTTATGAATTCTTCTGATAGTGTTGTCCAAACCCCCCCCCCCTAACATTCCATTTTCAGCAAGGATTCACTGCTACATTGTACATTATGTAGAATGCCATATTTTTCAGATAAAATGACTTCCTTGCTAGTCAAAATTATAATAATCAAATATAAAGTAACAAATTCATGTAAAAGCCATTGCAACATTGAACTGTCCACAGAAGAGGAATGTACTCTAGTCACATTTAAATGGATTCACCACTATTTTTAAACGTTTTAATTCTTATTAGAAATGATGATCAGCAGTAATCTCATAGTGTCCTACATGTAAAATTAATTGACTACTTTTCCTCCCTTTTTGTACACTAATTTTTTCTTTTTATTAGGATGGAATGTATATTTTTGTTTTGTTTCATTTTGTTTGTTTGTTTTACCATTTTGTATTTTAGTTTTCTATGACAAAACAGGAATTGATGGTGTGGAAATTCAATGTTAGAGATTTCACTGAAGTGCTGCTGCCAGCGTTCAAGCATTTTGTATTTGTCCTGCAGTCACTGGACATCCTTATCTTACACACATTCATAATGTTCAATATCTTGTCCTTCCTTGGTATGTGCTTTTGCTAATCTGTAGATGTTTTTCTTGCTTTCTTTCATGTCTAGTTGTTTGTATAAATTCTGAATCTGCATACAGATGGCAGGTTGAAAAACTAGCCGTGTGGTGCGACCAGAACAATCTTGAACTAAACACACTCAAAACCATAGAAATAATGGTAGATTTTAAGAAAAACCTTCCTATACTACCACCTCTTACAATACTAGTCAACACAGTATAAACCTTCATGTTTCTAGGTTCTATAATATCTCAGGACCTAAAATGGACACCTAACATCAAATACGTCATCAAAAAAGCACAACAAAGAATGTTCTTCCTGCGCCAACTCAGAAAGCTCAGGCTGCCCAAGGAGCTGCTGATACAGTTCTACAGAGGAATTATTGAGTCTGTCATCTGCACCTTTATAACTGTCTGGTTTGGCACTGCAACCAATCAAGACAAACACAGACTTCAACGGATAATTAGAACTGCAGCAAAAACCATTGCTACCAATCTGCCTTCCATTGTGGACCTGTATACTGCACGAGCCATAAAGAGGGCTCTGGAAATATCTACAGACCCTCGCATCCTGGTCATAAACTGTTTCAACTTCTACGCTCAAAACGACACTATAGGGCACTACACATCAGAACAACTAGACACAAGGACAGTTTTTTTCCCCTGCCATCACTCTGCTAAACAACTAATTCCTACAACACAGTCAAACTATCTAGAAAAGTAGTATTACCATCATTATTTTCATCTTCCCTATTACCTATCACCTTATCTTCTTATGACTATAACTTTGTTGCTTGTATCTTACAATTTAAATTGTTTAATTAGTATCCTAATATGATTTATGTTGATTGTTTATTTAGTATCCATGACTAACACTAAGTGTTGTATCTAATGTTTTATGTTGAATGTATTTTTACAATGACTACGATAATGATCTATCACTACTGTTGTATGTACACTGAGAGCTTATTCCTTGTGTGTCTAATCACACTTGGCCAATAAAGAATTCTATTCTATAAATCCCAATAGTGTTCAGCTCTGACCTGCTTTGACAATTTTCTGTGCATACCAATTCTTGTAGGCCACCTTCTTTTCCTGTTTTCCTGTTTAATCTGCTTATCATAATGTAACATCAAGTTAATCTCTTAATGTTGTACGATCTAGCAGCAGCAGCTAGTCAACAGTATCATAAAGCTTTAGCTTACTACTGAAAGACAAAGTACAGTATGGATCTGTTTGGTAATTGGTAAAACCAAGAATTTTTATTTTTGACTTTGACTACTACAAACCTTATGCCATCTATTATGAATTGCTTTTCACTACAGGTATAATATAATAGAACTGTTTGAAGTCTGGCTGTAGATGCACAAGTGATAAAAAGCCCTTTAAGGACCCTACAGTTCATTTGATTCTCAAAATGTATTTTCTCTCCAAACACTTCATGCTGTATTGAAGCTTAATATTTTCATCTGATGATGACATTACTTTAGCGCTTTAAAAAAATCCAGAAAGCAAGCAGAACAAACTCTTTCTCACTTTCAGATTTCATATACTTCCACCCCATTTCTCTTCCCATATTGGCAATGCTATGACTAGATCCAACGTATGATTCCCTGGAACTATCCCCCAAAACAACCAACTAATTTATTTTGAGAAAGTCCCTCAAGAACTTTCATCTTATCTATGCATGATACTTCAAGGAAGATATGAATAATATTTAATGAAATAATTGGCACAGAATCAATAAGATGATTCCTTCAAAAGATACTGGATGACAGTTCCCATTTTCCTTACTATCTGGAGTGAACTAGATTGGCTGGGAGTAATGTTATCCTTTTTGTAGATATTATGGTTAAAGATATGAAAGAAGAAATGAGTTTCTTTATAACTTACTTGGAGGGAAAAACAAGTATTTCAATTCGAAGTAATTGTTGTTTTATTCTTCATAGCATTCAAGAATATCCTCACCCAAGCTTAAGGATGAGGATATATGACAGAGTAAATGTCCTGTGAGCATCCCTGAGTGAGGAAAGCACCATAGTGAAATAACCAATTAACATAACAAAATAAGGCCTTTCTTATTATTTGGTTTACCAATAAAGCAAATAAACGTAAATATGGCACAGTAATAGGGACTTAATCATACATCCAGGAACAATAAGAAAGATAGAAAAGTTCCAGACTTGTTCAACTTGTTCAACAACCTGCTAAATTATTCAACAATTAATACAATATAATATTATAATTTCATATAATTTTGAAGATTGTAGAAAATGTCTTTGAATTAATTCTTAATACAGTATAGTCAAACACTTCTTATTCCAGAGACCCATTCTGTAATTTCATGTAATAACTTTACAATGCATGCATGTCTTTTGAGAATTCAGTCCCAGAGAATTAAATCAGGTTTACTCCTAAATCAATAGATATTAAATCCAGGTTTTTCAACTAGATCTAGAATGGGAGACTAATCAAAGTTATTTCAACTTTATTTAATTTTTTATTGTAATGAATAGAAATTGACTGTTCAGTAACTCAGATTATTCTCTCAGTAAAAATAGGACTACAGCAGAAAAACAATATTTTACATTTAGCTAGACACATATCTGAAAAAAAAATGCTGTCTTGGCATAAATGAGTTATAAAATGTTAAGTATCAAGGACTAAGCTGAAAAGGGTATTATTATGGTACCAGAAAGGTTAATTTATTTTCAAAATCTCTTCAATTTGGTGGTGTAAAACTGTAAGGATAATGATAAACTTTGCTCAACTCTGGAAATTAAGAATATCCTTCAGTTTCAAAAAAAATCTTGTAGTGTTATATAAAGAGGTTTGTCAAGCAGCTTAGTTCCTGTAGGACTGTGTGATCATTCTTACACTAGCATTCCCAAATATTCTGGTGCTTCTGTGAATAATGGTGTATTTTAATCTAGGTTTCTTCCTTTTTCATTTTCATTTTATAAAAGAAATCTTTTTTTAAAATTTTCTGCCCGGGGAAAATTTTCCAATGTTACACTGAATACTGTATATGTATTTAGATTATGTCTTGTGCCATGAGAAAATAATAACTTATATCTTGCTTTGTTTTTCAAGATGAGCATGCCAGAAGAATAGAAATTAAGCATTGTTTAGGCCTTACCTTGAAAAATATTTTCAAACATTACATGACACTGCAACAATGAACACTATTGAGATATAGTTCATGATTTAAAGGCTTACATTTAAATGTTCTTCAAGGCTTACATTGTTTATGACATGCTGAAGGCAAGTTGGCAGTGTAAACTTCAAATAAATTTGTGAGGTCTTGTTGTTATACTTTTTATTTTATTTATTTATTTGCATCCTGCCTTTATTACTCAAGGCAGTGAACATACCAATGCACCTTCCTTCTATTTTCCCCACAACAACAACCCTGAAGTGGGTTTGGCTGAGATAAAATGACTGGCCCAAGATCACCCTGCTGGTTTTATGGCTAAAACAGAACTACGTAGAACTCATAGTCTCCTGGTTTCTTAGGCTAGACACTTTTCTTATATTTAATTATAAGACAGACCAACAATGAATACTTTTAGTTTGCTTTGAATATTGTTGCAGCACATACCATTATTGAATAATAATTTTATTGTGCTTTTGAATGTTCCAATTAGATTGGAGCACTCATTTAAGTCATACATTCTACTTGATTCATTTTAGTTTATCAGAAAAGGGAAAATGATGGCATGTTATGATATGGTGAATATTGTGTTCAATGTTGTTATTACTTCAGATAATCTTCTCCAACATCTTTGATGGTATATTATAAAACATCAGTAATTTTGTAAATCGTTTCATTTACTTAGACAAAAAGAATAGTTCACTTCTGTTTTCTCCTCGTAAGAGACCATTCTCAAAGCTATGTAATTGTTTGTATGCTTTTGAATTTTCTTACTGATTTCTAAAATTATACTTTGCAGTGAGATACACAAATGCAAATCACACTCCTAACCCAGATCACAGGTCAGTTCCTATACTACTTCTATATCTTCAGTGAGCCCACTAGCTGAAGTTTAGAACATAATTACAAAATCATTCTAATTTTCTGTTCAAAAATATATTCCTGAGATGTGGAGCCAAAATAAACAGCCAAGACTATTTTAGCAACTGCCACTTAGAATATATAAAGCTGTTTGGATTTATATTTCTCAAAGTCAATGATACCTAGTTGAGACACTGCACATTATTTATATGATTATCCATTTGTTTAATATTTCTCTTAAATGGGACATATATTCTAATACCTTATAAATCGTTGATCATTTAAAAAGTCTCATGTGGTAACAAAAGGAAGAAATAAATAATATTTGGATCACAGAGATTGTCATCACTGAAAACCATTCTTGTGCATTTGTACTGTAACAATATTACTTCAGAAACTAATGATCTATGCTCAGAGCTGACTGCTGAATCCAATGATTTTGTCAAAATAAAAATAAAAATGAGGGGTATTCCATTATATCACAACCCTTTTGTACTGTACTTGTGAGAAATGTTATGATACATTTACCAAAGGGGCAGAACTCTTGCAACAATTGAAAGTGCCCCTTTGGTCATTTCCTCTCCTTAATCCCTCAGAAACACTTTGGGATATATAGCCCATTTATTCTTCAATATATAAACATAATGTCAGAATAATGTAACAGAGTTGTTGGCATATATAATAACAGCTGTTTTGGATTAATATGACACACAAAAGTTCAAACCTGGTACATAAACTTATATTATGTTTCAGGTGTAAATGGAATAGATTTCTGGACAGGGCATTTCAACCAGAAAATAAGCCAAGAAAAATCAATATTGAAAAAAAAAACCTCAAGCTAAGTTTGGGGATAGTCCAGTATAAATATCAAGCCAGTATGCAGCTTCTGAGAAAGGGGTGATTCTCCAATGTATATGGGTATATGTAGATTTAGTACAAGAACAGTAAGAAGTTTCCCCTTGTAGGTGGTTCTGCTAATATCACCAAAAAGCCAGTCTTGATCAGTACAGTGTCTGCAACTCAGATACTTCTGTCATACCTATAAGGACAGTGCTATTCACAGTACCTCACATATTGAGATCTATTGTCCAGATAGGACTTTTGTGAAGATCATTAAAACAGCCTGCAGAGAGGCTAGCCATGAATGAAAGGATTAATTTGCTCCATTCAAAAAGAAGAGAATGCCTTTAAAAATGTCTTTTGTTGTGAGAAAAAGAAAAAAGTTATACGAGTCTAAGTGATATTCTTGTAGCTGTTCCTTTGCCGGGGGGCATTTGCTGTATGTTGCTATCTTTTCAATTCTGACTTTGTATGCATTTCTTCTTAAGGCTTGGTCTTCTGCAGCCAGAATTAGCTCTTCTGTATTTTTCTTCAGTTTTCCTGCTAATATGTCTACAGTATTTTGTAGGCCTTCGTGTTTTACTAGCTTCAGTGCATCTTCAATTCAGATATTCTTCTGATGCCCTCTTTTCTTCTTCAACTGTCTGGTGAACTTGCAACATTCCATGCCTACCTATCCTGTTTGATAAGTAGAGTCAACACTGCTACATAGCATGATTCATTGTCATTCTTTTTGTGGTCATCCTATCCAAGACTTCTGCTTAAGTTCTTTTTTTTTTAGCTTCTTTAAATTTGGATGTTCTAGCTTGCTTCTATCTGATCTTAGCATGCTGCTCTTATTTTCCAATGTGATGTTTCATTTTGGTGGCACACTGTTTGACTTTATTTCTTGTTTGTTGATTGTGCATCTAGGATATTCAGTTACAATACAACTGTGCTGTATATTACTTTGTCTTTTCCTTGTAGTAAGTTGGTGCTTGTATTTGATATAACAGTACTGACATCTTTTAATAAATGTATTAGCTGTTTCTTTGGAACAAGCTTCAATGCAGGCAACTTTATTCTGTGGTTTTTGTGCCATTCTAGATGCTTGGTTATTCTTTGTTTCTATTCATATTTATTTAGCTTGAGGGCTTTATTATTATTATTTCTTCCAGGTTTCTTTCTCAAAAATATTGGAAGAAAGAAATAAAACAAGAAAGGCAGTTTCATATTTGAATAAGTACTGTATGTGCAAATATGTCAGTATATCTTCTTTATGCATCAACAATGCTTTTTTCCAGCTCTAGTAATGTTAAGTGAAGATGTAGTTAACAGCCTGATAGTTTACCTATAGAAAGCTGATCTAGTAAAGAGATTAAATGCATTATTGAACTCAGAGTTATATTATTTAATTTAACCAGGTCTTGTGCAGGTCTCTTTGTTTGTGATATGTGTATTATTGGGGCCACATTATTGGGGCCACATTGTGTGTGTGTGTGGCCCCAATAATGCACTTAATCTCTTTACTAGATCAGTAACAATTACCCAGACTTCAGGCCACTGTCAGGCAAGTGTGCAAGAAATTATGCATTGATCTTATTTTGTACTGCAATGAAATCATTGGGTGTGCTTTGGAATGTAAGATAGGGGAATAGATTATTTGTTTTAAAACAGCCCAGATATAAAAAAGGTATAAAACTTATCTTCTGACACAAAAGTCACTTTTGTAGAGATGCTGTCATGTTAACACAGAAGTAACATTTTTCACAATACAGATGAACTGGGGGAAAAATAAGATATTACTTATTTATGTGATGTTTACTCTGTTGCAATTTTTCTTATTATAATTTTTAAATTATTCCCCTTTTAGTTCATTGAAGAAATATCATAAATGACAGGGAAGGAAAGACATCTTACAAAGATTGTATCAAAGTTGTTTTAGAATGGATGGACAAGGCTTTGGACTTAGCACAAAAAAACTATTTGTTGAAACGATTCAAAGAATGTGAGCTGATATAAGAAGCACAAGAAGGGAGAGGATTTCATTCACAGTAGGATTTTAAAACCCACTGAGATTATATTGCAGTGGCAAATCTTTAGAGTGTTAAAGTAGTTGAATCACTGATTATTTGTTTGAAGCTCAAGGATCATACACTGTGCATGGGATGACATCCCGGATTCAAACCTCCTGTTACAAATTAAAGCAAAGTAAGCGGGTTAATGGTGAATTGTTCAGAGTTTCCATTCTAAGCTGCCCCTATCCCTAAAATAAAACAAAAAAAGTAGAGAAAGATTATTGATTCAAGCAAGATACAAACACACCTTGCTTTAAATTTAGGAATCTGTGTCTTTGAGAAGACTATGTAATATATTAAGAGACTATAATAATAACCACTCAGTTTACTGTTGCTTCTGAACTCCTCTAATATTTGGGAAGGGTGCATGTTTTTACTCTTTGTAGAATGTGTGTCAGGTATTAAGAATGACCTGAAGTGATTACTGAGAGATTACCTCAGAAGTCATGGGATGCTTTGTGCCTGGCTCCCATGCTATATGGCCTTATGAAGATGTAAGGATGAGATAGATGACAGGAAATAACCACATATACTATACTTTGAGTGCCTTGGAGCAAAAAGAGGGCATAAACATCCATGACATAATTTCCTACTGTTCACTAACAGAGAATGTCAGTTTTACTCTAAAATATCATTCACACTCTCTTATTTTACATAAACCTATCATAATTATTTCCATCTTGATGCCATCACAGCCAGTTCAATGAAAAAATAAAATAAAATAAATATCCTATTTTGACACATTGATAGTAAGAAGGGGGAGGGAGAGAAATAGAAAAACCATATTGTGACAATAGAAACACAGTTACAATGGAAATACATGTTTGCAAAAGTTATGAGTGTGCCAGTTTTAGATACCTATCATTCAACAATGTATCAGGACATTATATTATACAAATTACTCCAATAACCAGAAATACAATAAAAGGAAACTATCCTGTTTTTTTTAAAAAAATCTAATTTGATATCATGGGCAGAAAAGTTTCCCTTTTCCTTTTTTACCCTCTGCTTGCGATACCCCAAAGTTTATGAGGGAGATGAAACAACAATCTGGCAGGAATTGTTGGTGTCAATTGCCAGTTGTGTTGTTCAAACCTGTGTCATTCTCATAACCAAGCCTGTAGCTGAGCTGCATTAAAAAAAAAAAAACCCTGCCTGATTTAGATAAATTCCCATGACAATATTGAATTCATTCTAATATCAAGTTACAGAAAATAGCAGTGCATTAACTATCCTTTAAGGTCGATCAAATCAGGAAACAAACTTTATAGGAAGACCAGAATTATACTTTGTGGACAATCTTGTAAGTCTGATTGTACTTCTTCTCTGTTCCTTCTTCTGCGCCCAGAAGAAGAATTATCCAGAGCCTCTTCTTAATACTCTCTCCCTTCTCATGACTTAAAGAATACTTCTTTATTTTCACAACAGTTTCTGAAGATTTTCTTCAAGGCCATCTCCCTGACTATCTACACAGAAATATAGAGGTTATGGTAAGGGTTTCATTTTCCTTCTAATCATGATTCAAATAATGTAGTAATAGTGTTTTCTAAATACAAATTGATAAAGTCATGGATTCAAAACACACCCAATTTAACTGTGGTTAAAAAGAAGAAAGTGTGGATAATTAATGTGGCAATACCAAGTGATAGTAGAATAGAAGACAAAGAATTGGAGAAGATCACAAAATATCAAGTTCTGAAAATCAAAGTTGAAAAATTATGGCACATACCAGCTGTAGTGGCCCCAATGGTTATCAGAACACTGGGTGTCATAGCAAAAAAAATATTGGATGGCACTTCGAAAATCTGTGCATTGACAAATTTCCATCTGTAAATTACAAATGGCTGCACAGCTTGAATCTGCACATATATTATGCCAAAACATTACAATATTCCTACATTCTTGGGAAGATGTTGATGAATATGAAGACCACACCAGCTAAAGAACTGAAACTGTGTTGTCACCTTTTTGTGTATAAGATAATAATAAGTCACATGGTTGTGGGGTTTGTGTACTCTGAAGAAGATGAGAGCTATGCCATAGGTTCAACTATACTGGACAGGTCTCATCAAAGGAATGAGACAAAGGGTGTCTTTCCCAGAAACAATATTGTGAGACATAACTTACAGTAACGTATACAAGATTGGTGAACAACTAGCCACCTTCTGGTTGGTGATTCAATTGTAAGGGATGTAAATTTAGGAAAGGATATGGAGGTTTTGAAAGAGGTCAAGTGTCTGCCAGGTGCTACTGCAAGCAGAGACAAGAGGCGTATTCTTAAGATAGTCAAGAATTCCAGTAAGGACTGTGATGTTGATGCTATTATACATCTTGGCACAAATGATCTGTCCCAAAAAGATGTACTTTCTGTGCGGAATGACTTCCAGAGCATGGGGTATGAACTTAGTAGTATAGATTGTAGGCTTATCTTTTCAGAGGTTTTACCAGTATATAAGGAACAGAAAGGGAAAGGCCAGCGTGTAGCAGAGTTTAATGTGTGGCTAAAGGAGTGGTGTAAAAGGGAAGGCTTTGGTTTTATTAGTCATGATGTCTGTAGCTGGTCCAATGAAAAATTGTACAAAAGAGATGGTTTGCATCCATCAAAGAAAGGGACTGAGTTACTTGGTATTAAATTCACAGATTTCCTGGATAAACATTTAAACTGAATAGCGGGGACAGAGAATTAATTGATACAGAACATTTCTGTCCCCAGCAATCTAAAATTAATAGGGTTATCAGTGCATGCACCATGAGATGGTTTGCATCCATCAAAGAAAGGGACTGAGTTACTTGGTATTAAATTCACAGATTTCCTGGATAAACATTTAAACTGAATAGCGGGGACAGAGAATTAATTGATACAGAACATTTCTGTCCCCAGCAATCTAAAATTAATAGGGTTATCAGTGCATGCAACATAGATGTGTGTGCGGGTAAGATTATCAGCCCTGCTGTCAGGCAAAACCAAGCATTTAATAGTGAGTGCCATACCATGTGCACTAATCAAACAGGTGGCAAGAAAGTAGGGGCAGTCAGGCACAACACAGGTTATGTAGACAGTAAACACAGGGTCAATCAAAATGGACTCAAATGTCTATACACCAATGCACAGAGTATGAGGAATAAACAGAGAG
>QLTV01002269.1:1863942-1876336 GCA_003457575.1 Thermophis baileyi
ATTGAGGACCTGTATACTGCACGAGTCAAAAAGAGGGCCGTGAAAATATTTACTGACCCCTCGCATCCTGGACATAGATTGTTTCAACTCCTACCCTCAAAACTACGCTATAGAGCACTGCACACCAGAACAACTAGACACAAGAACATTTTTTTCCCGAACACCATCACTCTGCTAAACAAATAATTCCCTCAACACTGTCAAACTATTTACTAAGTCTGCACTACTATTAATCTTCTCATCGTTCCCATCACCCATCTCCTCCCACAAATGACTGTATGACTGTAACTTTGTTGCTTGTAGCCTTACAATTTATATTGACTGGTTCCTACTATGATTTGATTGCTTATTTGTACCCGGACTATCATTAAGTGTTGTACCTTGTGATTCTTGACGAACTTATCTTTTCTTTAATGTACACTGAGAGCATAGGCACCAAGACAAATTCCTTGTGTGTCCAATCACACTTGGCCAATAAAAAATAAAAATAAAAAAAATCTTCTATTCTATTCTATTATAGACTGATTTTATGTTGCATTTGTATGTGTGCACTTACATCCTTATTTTTTCCAATTTAGTAAGTATTTTATATTCCTTCTACCTTAAGAATCAAGTTTAAGAACTATATAGATCAGTCCTGTAGATTTCTAAATACATTTTTTTTAGATAAGTACGTGTAATTTCATGATTTAAAATATTTTGAGGCAGGTGTTGAATGTATTAGTAGGACCAATAGTAAACATAAGGAACTGTTTTCATGTTTTCCCCATGCTAAAATCCCAAACAATACAGTAAAAGTTTAAAAGGAACAAGATACTTTTTTTTCAAAATCCTATCTTAAGTTTGGTCCTCTGAAATTGTTTTCATTCGTAAAACAGATGGAGAAAGGCTTAGATGGAATATGACAGGTGGTGCACACAAATCTTATATACTGTCTAAACACCTAATATGGTGGTTGGATATACATTGTCAGGCAAAGAAGAAAAACATAATCTTGCTCTATTCATGGGAATTTTATGTCAGTCAATATACTTCTGGTTTCTTATTTTCCACATCAGTAGGAAAAACATTTTAGTTTGTAAGACCCCTTGAATATATATTTTTAAGATACCCCCACCCCACATCACCCTTTAATATCTCATTTTTTTTCTAGCACTTCCTCTGCAGTGTTACTCCATTATAGGTAGAATGCCCTTTCGCACGTAGCCCTTCCCACAAATGAATAGTAGAGGACAGAAATGGATGTAGAGAAAAAGTATTAGTATTACTGAGGCAGTAATACTAATTGTATTAGCATTGTTGACCATGAGCAGGACATTGTATCAAGCAGGATGAACTGATGGAAAAACATTTACAGTAGCTCCAGCTGCCTTCCTTTAGTTTGTATTTCTGAAGAGTAGTTAGTTAGTCAAATGCGACTACAATTTCTCACTAATTTCACATTGTGGCAGTAGGAATAGTACTTTTCTTTGTGTTTCACAGTAATAGCAGTAAAAATATAGCTGTAATATCTTAGCAATTTATGTATTCTTAAAGCTTTACATAACTGATAAAAACAATATATACAAATGCCGTTCATAGAAAAAGTGGGATTTTATTTCTGTGCTGGGCAGACCAAGGTTATTAGATAAAGTAATATTGGAAGTTTGAGAACCCTTTTTATAACGTACAATATTTTAATAAGAATTTATCTTTGTTTTGTGACATATATTTATCCTATATATACATTTTAGATATTAATTTCTAGGGGGAAACTCTTCGTTCATTTATTTTTCTCTGTAACTTAAGATATACCTTTTTATAGCAAATGGTTCTTTTTACAGAACATTTGCTGCAATCTTTCAAGCCATGATGAAATCACATGCAGGGGTGAAATCCAGCAGGTTCTGACAGGTTCTGGAGAACCGGTAGCGGAAATTTTGAGTAGTTCGGAGAACCGGCAAATACCACCTCTGGCTGGCCCCAGAGTGGGGTGGGAATGGAGATTTTGCAACATCCTTCCCTCAGGAGTGCGATGGGAATGAAGATTTTGCAGTATCCTTCCCCTGGAGTGGGGTGGGAATGGAGATTTTACAGCATCCTTTCCCTGGAGTGGGGTGGGAATGGAGATTTTGCAGTATCCTTCCCCTGCCACGCCCACCAAGCCACGTCCACCAAGCCACGTCCACCAAGCCACACCAAGCCCACCAAGCCACGCCCACAGAACCAGTAGTAAAAAAAATTGGATTTCACCACTGATCACATGCAATCAGAAACGAGAAGTAGGAACAATGACTAAAATCTGTGTGATGTTGCATACTCCTAGGTAAAGGAAGGAAATGTTATGCCATCCATTTTATCTGATTAAACAGATTTAATCTCAAAAATCCACTCACAAGGAAATCTGGCAGATTTCTTTTCATGTCTTATTATGGCTTTGGAAAACTGGATATTTTTCTTATAGGTTGGGTACCTATCATCTGCCATATCTATAAATGAGCAAATATGAACAAACTTGGATAAAGAAATCTAAAAATGGAATATAGAATTCTAATCACATTAAACAGTTTTTTCTTCATTTTGAAACAGTTCTTAACAGTTCTTAAGACACCTGTTCCACCAGCTGGTATAATATAGTTGTATTTCTGTAGGTAACAAATTGTGCCATATTTGAAAGAAGATTATTTTGTAAAAGAACACTGTACTGCTCTTGATTTGTCATGCTAACTGCAAACTACAGTACAGTAACTAGAGATTGTATAGCATTTGTGGCTGATGGCAATAGACTCTCACCTTATAAAGAAGAATAAATTATCTGGAGAAATACATTACCCAGTTTGGAGTAAGGAAAACAAAATAAGCTTCCTGCCTATCAGGGGACATTTTTTACTTTGTCCCACAATAACTATAAATGTTTCTGGCATTTCTTCAAAGTAACTGTTTCCAGCTTACAAGGTAATTGAATAGAATCATCTTTTTGCTGAAGAATTTCACAAAGACCTGGATTAGAGAAGCTGCTCTCTGGGAATCAGTAGCCAACTGAAAGGCAGCATAGTTTTTTTCATTGTGTTCTGTTTATACATTTCTTAATTAAAAATAATAATAATACAAAGCTATATTGGGTCCCCATTGGCTCCTGGGCAAGCCGCTCTCTTCTAAAATATGGCCCTGAAAAAATACAGAGTTGCTGTTTATTTCTTTTCATACCTCACTGTTCTAAAAGAGATTGGAAATTTTGACTTACTTTGTGTATTACAAGCCTGCTTTTCTTTTCTCGTGAAATCTAAAGTAACAAGTACAAGGTTCAGTAGATTTCTTATTCATGTCTGGTCACTATCTCCATTACTTAGCTCCAATAAGGTTGCCGCATCATGTGACCTCATCCTCTGAATGAGTTTTCTGCTAGCCTAGATGGTAGAATTGTGTATAGTACAATAAGATAGATTTGTTATTGGATCATGCTATAAATCCCAGTACTGTTCATGGGGAACATATGGTTCCAAAAGACATCCCCAGATGTATTTATAATATTTAAGTAAGTAAACCTTTAAAACACATGAAAGTGGCTTATGGCATTAATACCAATGAACAAAATACTAATCTACAACAATGAATGACTGTATGTACAGAATAAAAGAAAAGAAAAATCAGTCATCAAAGATTATGTATTATTGTGTTGAAAGCAGAGGTGGGTTCCTCCCGGTTCGCCTGAACCGGTAGCGAGCCACTGGTGATGTCACGATGATGCCACAGATCTGGTTCGGTCGGTGCCGGTCTGTGGGCACTGCCATCTTTTTAAAAAAAAATTTAAAAAAATTATTTATTTATAAGCCGAGTTTCCGGCACTGCACATGCATCGCCATCTTGTTTTTGGCTTTTTTTAAAAAAAAATTGCACTGCGCATGCGCGCGCCCATGAGGCGCGCTCATGTGGTGCGGGAGGAAGCGAACCAGCAGTGAGGTAAGTTAGAACCCACCCCTGGTTGAAAGTTTTATAAATATTAAAATTGAAGTATGTGGTCCTGAAGATATAATAAAGATGATACAAGATGAACCTCTCTGGGGAGAGCATTCAAGGGCAAGGGCAAACACTGAAAAGCACCTTCCTAACAGACCTCAATTTGGGAGATATCTGATGATATTTTACCTCTAAATGGTCTCATGCAGTAGAATCATATATATGTTGAATAGTATGGAAAATGAAATGGAGCCTTGTGGAATCCTACAGTATAAATGCCATGAATCTATCAAAAATCTTCCAGCCACAGTTTATATGTTAGCATAGCCACTTCAAAATGTTTCCATCAACAGATAGGGAAACCTTCTTCAAAAGAAAATGCCATGGTCAAGCCACAAAACAAGATTCCTCTTCCTTTCTTCCAGAAAAGATTAAGAAATAGAGTGATCAAAGTAGTTTCAGTTCCAAAATCAGACACAAACCCAATGGAAATGTCTCTAGAAAATCCATTTCATCTAAGAACATCTTATTTTGTACAGGGAGGTAGAAAGGAATAGGCTCCCTTCCAAAGATCTTGGGGTGTGTATAAAAAAGAGTTCATAAGTATATAACTGTCAAGGCCATCCAGTCTAAAATGACTCTTGATGACTTTCATGGGAGGCATCTAGAAATGTGATGGTTATCCAGCCTTTTCTAAATTTTGCAAATTTGTAAAGAGTGCTTATCCCTAATTTTGCAGAATTAACATTTCAATTTCTAAACAAAGGATGTAAATTGCAATGGATTAATAGTATTTTGGGATTTGATTTTTTTTTTCTCTTCCCAGTCATTCCTGAACACAGAGAGAAAGGGATTTCCTACAGATTAGAGCAAGTCCCTCATCTTGACTTCTTGACCTATCCTAGGGCACTGCTGCGAGAAACATTTCCTAACATTTCCTGTTCTCTGATTCAGGTCTTGGGTGCATACACTAGTCACAATCTATCATTGTTGACAGAGATCTCATTATGTACTGACCTAGCACTTAACAGCAACACTAGAGATCAGGGGTTAAGCTACTATGGCTACTATAACTCATCTGAATGAGGGATGAACCAGAAAAAGGAATAGGCACAAGCTGATGCATCTCTCTTCTTCCAAACTGATGAGTTATATTATCTTGATGCTGTGTTTTCCTCTACCCATAATTACCATAATCACTACTGTCTGTGATATGATTGTAGAATCTCCCAAGTATACAAAAGAGAATGTGGTGCAAATAATAGTACAATTTCACCTTTCTGACGTGGCTTTTATTTCACCCCTGAAGTGACCCCCATGGATATCTTCCACTTTGGATGCTTTGCCTGGACTAAAGATACCACTGTTACTTCAAGGTCTCTCAGGTCTGCTGGAACAAATATTAAAAATGTAGGGCTCTTCTGGTAATAGTAGAACTAGACTTGAAGCAAAGGTTGTCAGTTATTGGTTCTGTTTGGTGGGGGGGGAGGATTGAGCTGTGCAAAGCTTCCAAGAAGTGCTGTGGTTGGATTAGGTGTTGCTCAAATCACCCAGTCAAAAGAGGTTTGAACATTGAAACAGAAGCCTACATCCAACAACAAATCCTAGTAAATAGAAGTCATTCAAAGTGACTTACAGAGTCTATGTTTTTTCTCCTGCTTTTAGTTGTTACAGGCAATACCGTAGTCAAGGTTGCAACTTCAGTTCTGTACATTAAGAATAAGGAAGAAAGGAGAGGGCGCTATCTAACACTGAAACTAGTAGGCAAGCAGTCAATTTAATGCCTTATTAAACTCTCAACCTACCAGAGCTTTCTTTGGTTGGCAAAGCTAACATTACCTTAGGCTTCATTTGCTTTTTCAATTGTCAGTTTATTTAATATGAGTGATCACAATCACAAAAATTATACTACATGTTAGTGTCTATTCTACTGAGTCTTGCCCACATTTTGCTAGTGTGTTATGACCTGCAGAGCCTGACTTTATCTGGTGGTCCATACTTGCCAATTAGCTGTGTAACCTCCTTGCATTCCAGAAATTCCAGTGACTAAAGGGAACAAATGTATGCCACTTGTCAAGGGCAATTCAATGGTCATCCTGCATTAAAAAAAACAAGTGGAAAGGGAAATCTTCTTTTGCCTATTACATCCATTGGAACACTCTCACAGCAGTTTGAATTAAATTAGCTGCCCTCAAAACAGAACCTCTTCAAATCTTCAATCTCCAATTCATATCAAATCAGAGCTATTCAAACAGGCGTAAGGGACACCGAACCTTACTAATGCAAGTGTTTTACATGCCATACAAAATAACCAATATTAGCAATAGATCACTTGAATTTTGGCTAGCGCTGGCAAGCACGAAGCTAATTAGAGGCAATAATTTACTTCAGAAAAGCATTTTTGTGATTTGCAGGGTCACAACCTATAATTAATGTATTTTGTGTGTTTCTTCTACCATAATAATTGATATAATGCATAATGCAAAAGGGCTACTTCTCGCTAAAATGCAATTAAAATTAAACTATTCTCTCAATATGACACAATGTAGTGGATATTTTAAAGCTACACATCTTTAAAAATCAGGGCTTCATGGTTCATATAAGTAAATAATACTTTTTTCCCCAATGACTTTGATAAAATACAGTATGTATATATCACATGAAAATAATCCCTATTGAACTCTGAAAAAATATTTGAATGAAGCTGTAAGTATTTCATCACATTCTATTTTTATAGGGCCTTTGTTTTAGTTAGGTTAACTAACAAAAGTAAATTTTCATTTTTTAAAAATAGAACTATTCCAAATATCCAACATTTAATAGTGAATATTTTCAGCCCCCTTCCTCCCAAGATTACGTGCTCATAAAAAGAAAAACTTGGAATAATTGATGAGCGTTATATATGTGTAATGGAACTGATAGACCAAGGGGCATGAGCTTAGTTAAATAATGTAGAATCATTATGCTAATATGAAGAAGGAAGAGAGTTGCACATGTATATAATCATTTTCCCCTTTTCACATTAAACATTACAATATGATGAGAAAACATGGAAGTCTCTGAGGCTACATCTCTTTCAAGGACCATGTGGGCTCCTGATGCTTTCAGGTTATGGAGTTAAAAAAAAATAATACCATCAGCAATGACAATTCACCATTAGTCAATCACAGCTTTACTCGGAGCAGCTTACATCCTGTGATGGTATCTGTAACACCATCAAACATCAACACCTGCCTATACCAAGTCCTTGGGAAGGACTCAATAGGTGGACAAAAATATGAAATCCAATTTGAATATCTGGCTGATTATGCAACAAACCACAATAAAAAGCAATCTGAATGAAAACTTAAAAAGATTATGGGTGGTAGTATGCCAAAGGTGTCACATTATTTTGCTTTCTAGTTTGCATCATTTGATCTTGTAAATTGACAGGTATGCCAAATAATCAAATCAAATTTTCTATATTTTTAATTGATTTATAAAGATTCAAACCTTTATAAACTCCTTTTAAGGATAGCCTATATTTTTTTAAGATACAGATGGATAGGTATTCATATATTATCCATATCTCAAACTTTCCAGAACATTCATGTATGTCATGACATGATATGGTAATTTTCAGTTCCAAGCTAAATTTCTTACCTAGAATTGCAGAAATTCTCAAAAGATCAGCCTCATGATGATTCTCCCAATCTAATTCAAGAGGCTTAGAAGAGTCACATTTCTTCTTAAGTTCCTTTCCTTTCTATTGCTTTTCATGAGAAGATCTGGGGGCAGGAGAATAAAAGCTTGGATGCTTTTCAAAAATAAACATTCTAGATCATTCAGGATAATCATTACCTGGAGTAACTCCAGTGGAACTCCAATGCAGTGTTATTTAATGGCAGCAAACAGTTCAAGAAGCAAAAATCCAAAATATTTAAAACTTCAATAAAGATGTAAACAGTGAATTTATTTTTTTTAAAATAAGTAAATAAAATAAATAAAGTGAACCTGAACAAAAATGGCATCTATACCTATACTCCTGTATGGGTGGGTGGTCTTAAAATTAATGTCCTGAGCAGAATGAAAGTATACATAATAATAAACTCAGTGAAAACTATAGTTAATCAATTCAATTGTTTAAGTTTAACTATAGTTAGCCTGTCTTAGAAGTTTCATATCTAGACTTTTTGCCCTCCAGGTACTTAACAATGCAGGAACACTTTACAAATAATTACATACTTAAAGTCTTTTTTACTGGATATACTATCCACAATGTAATTATAATATAAAACCCCAACCTTTCCTCAGTAATCATGAACAATTCCACAAACGGTTTCTGCCATTTTTAATACATATATATAATGTTGAATTAAACCTCTATGTATTATTCCTTAAGTCCAAAAGACATAAGAAAAATCTTTGGATTTTTCTTGATACAGTGTACCTTGGAGGATTAAAACCCACACACACATGTCCTCTTTTGCTTGCTTTCTGTAATGGTCTTGTAGAAAGTGTGTACCTTTAAATTCAGTCTATATTGACAAGTTTGTTTGAAATGTTTGTGATATAAGCCACCTGTTTGCAATGTGAGAACATGTTTGAAGAAAAGAATAGGTTGTAACTACAAATAAGATCCAGGGAGTATATAAATTCCAAGGGGTTTAAATATTCTGAAACTTTGATGCTGTATTAATACAAGTACCAAGTTATGTTTTTTTTAAAAAAAAAAATAATTTTTATTAATTTTCCAACGTTAAAAAACACAAATACAAAATACAGATACAAAAAAAGTAAAATAAAATAAAATAAAATAAAATAAGTAAATAAATAAAAATGAAAAATAATAAGACAAACATCAAATTGAACAGATACAGAATACATACAAATATAAACATTAAGAACACTATACAATATATGTTACAGTATTATTTACCAAGTTATGTTATTCACATTACAGTGAGTAGTCTTGGAGAATTTGTCTCCTAGAACGCACAGTCTCCTGGGTTTTAGGCCAGCAATTGTAGCATTGTCATGTATCAATATAAGCATATTTAAAAGAAAATAGGTTCATATGATGAAAGCAGCATCATGATATTGCAATGCAAGATTTACCCCTTTTGTACTACACACACACACACACACACACACACACACACACACACACACACACACACCTAGGAAGACTTTTTGTTAAAGTACAACACTTCTTTTGTCATTTGTACGGGTTTTGTACAGATACAACACTTTTGTTTTGTCATTTGTGTTCCTTGATGCACATCTCCCTGTGGATGCTTCTGACTTGGAAATGTCTCTGATTTAAGTGAAGCTTGGGGGTGGAGATATAATGGGCATTAAGAATATTTTATTTTCGAGGGGGGGCCAGCTGTCAAGAAGAATGGGTGTGTGGAACGGCTCTCCGGATAGGAGTTTCGTTCTCCCCTTACTTTCGATTGTTCGGCGGATCTTTTGGGATCCCAGGTCCCTTGAAGGGGGACTGGAAAAAAGGAGGTGTCCTGAGGAGCGATCTACGATGGCGGTCGAGACCAGTGAACTCAGGGAAACCTTGGCGAAGTCGAGCGGAGAAAGGAGACGGGCCGTAATGGCAACTGAGAAGAAATGACAACTGACAGCTGGCCGAAGCTGAGCGGTGAAATAGCGGTACAGTGACGGAACTAATTCGGCTAAAATCATTCCTGGTGATCCAAGAAGAGTGACCCGCGGTAAAAAAAAATGTACCGGAGGTTTTCAAGTGAGGAAATAAGAAGAAGGGGCCCAAAGTAAAAGAAGGAGTGAGTGTTGTTTCTTTTCCACTCCTTTGAAATAGTGGCGAAAGGAAAACATTTGGCTAAAAAGGATTGTTCATGCTGTGGAAATGATAACAACTTGAAGATTGAAAGCACGGGGAGTATTTTTGTTTGCTTTTCCTTTCCTGTCTTGAACAATTTCAACGTGAGAACTAGATCATCGGAAGCCATAAAGGGAAAGTGCTGACGGGGCAGAGAAAGTGGACATTTTGAAACAAGATAACTAATTGTGTATTAGAAAGAAAAGTTCGAGAAAGGCAAGAGAGAGATATATGTATTGAAGAAAAGAAGCCCAGACAAGGGGGGGGGGAAGAAAGGAGGTGACTCTAAATACAAACATTAAAATCTTAATACCTAAATAACTTTGATCAGACTTTTGATACAGAGATAAATATTTGAGACTACAGAACGGAAAGGACTATATGGAAGTTATATGTTGCAACTGAGTCTGCTTTAAAGGGGTAATTATATATATCTGTTGAACATATTGGAACTATCTAGAGTGGAATCTATAAATGTTGATTAATGTTGACTAATTGTTACTTATATTAACTATCCCTAGTTTTGATTATCTTTTGGCTTTAAATTTCATACTATTTAATATAGTTGTTCATGCTGTAGAAATGATAACAACTTGAAGATTGAAAGTACGGGGAGTATTTTTGTTTGCTTTTCCTTTCCTGTCTTGAACAACTTCAGTGTGAGAACTAGATCATCGGAAGCCATAAAGGGAAAGTGCTGACGGGGCAGAGAAAGTGGACATTTTGAAACAAGATAACTAATTGGGTATTAGAAAGAAAAGTTCGAGAAAGGCAAGAGAGAGATATATGGATTGAAGAAAAGAAGCCCAGACAAGGGGAAAAAAAAGAAAGGAGGTGACTCTAAATACAAACATTAAGATCTTAATACCTAAATAACTTTGATTAGACTTTTGATACAGAGATAAATATTTGAGACTACAGAACGGAAAGGACTATATGGAAGTTATATGATGCAATTGAGTCTGCTTTAAAGGGGTAATTATATATATCTGTTGAACATATTGGAACTAACTAGAGTGGAATCTATAAATGTTGATTAATGTTGACTAATCATTACTTATATTAACTATCCCTACTTTTGATTATCTTTTGGCTTTAAATTTCATACTATTGATTATATTATATTATTGACATTTGATACATATTATATTAGACTATATGCTATATTATACTGTTTTTTATATTGTAGAATTTTTGATGCTTATATTGGATATAGTAAATAGAAAAGGGAATATTGTGATAAGTAATATATAAGCCAGACAGAGATTTGCGGTATTGTAATTGTTATACTGGAGAGAAATATAAATTTTGTAAATAGGTGGAACGATTGGTTTGGGGAATTAAAAAAAATGACTAGCATTCCTAACCTCACAAGAGTTGGGACAGGGAGAAAACAGACAACGCAAACTATAACTATGGAGCCAAGTCCTGCTAGACAAAGGTCTCTAGAAGAAGTAACACAGAGAGAAAAAGCGGGCTCGTTCAGAGACTTACAACTTATGTTGCAATCTATGCAGGAGATAATGTGTAAAAATCATGATGATTTAAGAAAGGAAATTGGGGAAGTCAGAAATGATACTGGAGAACTAAAAGAAAAGATGAAATCGATGGATGGGAAGTTTGAAACTTTTCAACAACAGATATTGAAGAATGAACAGAAATTGCTAGACATGGAAGTTAAAATGGAAAAGGAAGAAAAGAGAGTAGATGAAATGAATGAACGACTGACTCAGGCTAACAGAAAATTAGAGTTAACAGTGATTTCTCTGGAATTAGAGAAGGCTGCCTTCTTCCTGCGTTTTCAAAATGTCAGAGAGGAAAAAGGGGAAGATCTACCAGAAATGATGGCTGATCTATTGGCAAGAGCTTTAGGAATTGGAAAGGAGGAAATGTTAAATGAAATGGACGATATATACAGGATACATACTAATTTTGCTAGAAGACATAATCTCCCAAGAGAGGTGCATATTAGATTTGTAAAGAAGTCTATTAGGGATGAAATTTTATTTAGAACTAGAGATGACCCGTTGGAATATAGGGGTAGGCAACTGATAGTGCTTAAGCAAATCCCTAGAAGGGTAAGAGATTTGAGGAAGCCCTACCAACCAATAACGTCGAAACTTACAAGGAAAAATATTAATTTTAGGTGGTTGACATCAGAAGGAATTATGGTGATGTGGCAAGAGAAAAGATTTAGACTGGATACAGTAGAACAGGCAGAAGATTTTTATATGCAAAATTTTGGTAGTGAGAATGAGACAATGGAAAGAGACCCAAGAGAGAAAGGTGGAACAGTCACACACGCTATAGAAAAAGAGGAACCCCAAACTAAAGATAGGAATACCAGGAGTACGGAGGTAGATAATGGAAAGAAGGATGAAAATAGACTTAAAGAACATGAAGAGACTAGATCAACAAGAATTACACGATCTAAATACAGACAAGGGGACTAAGGAGGGAATAGAGATAATGTCGGTGAACGTTAATGGGTTAAACTCTCCACAAAAAAGGAAAAAATATCTACACAAATTAAGTAAGATGAACTTGGACATAATAATTTTCCAGGAAACACACATAAAAAAACAACATAATAAGTTATTAAATAATCCCAAATTGGGAAACATGTTT
>QLTV01002269.1:1878511-1888908 GCA_003457575.1 Thermophis baileyi
AATATTTCTACTTGGATTAGAGTCAAGAAACTACCATTTGTGGAACACCGAAACCAAACATTTGGCAAACTTTTACAAACCATATGACCTTGTCTAGAAGCCTATTTTGTACCTGCACCACAGTTCAAAGCCCTAGTTTTTATATGTTTGTCCTTGATGTCTGAGATTTACAGATTTACATATCCCAACACTATTCAAAAAAAGGTGAAACTGCAACAAAAACTTTTGTTGGTCAGTATCTCATTAGAAATGATATATGATTACTATGTCAACCATTTAATGTCACTCACTAGTTTCCTTAGCATGCTAGCATTTGTTATTCATTTAATTACTCTTAAATAAAAATATACAAAGAATTCACATTTCTATCAAATTTTTATTGATTACATATGTGGTAAAACAATGCTTAAAATACTAGATGGAAATTTGTTTATTTTTTTGTTATACATTAAAGGTTCAATTTTTCCCATTTGGCAGTGTTAGCATTTAAGGTTTTCATATTTTATGATTTTTTATGTTAGTTGAGATATTATGAATTTCATAAAAGGTTCATGAGTGAGCCTGTTCACATTCACTCAAGAATTTTATACCCCCACAGATGAAGAGATTCTACATAAAATATGGTCTTGTGCAGAGATGGACAGATTAACGATGGAGCTAAAAGAAAAATATGACTCAGAATATTTTGAAACCTGGGATAAATTATATGGTTGGTGGGAAAAGAGGAAAGTCAGGATCATGAAATAACAAAATAATTGGAAAGGTATAGAATATTGTCTCTCTAAGAAAGATAATGGAATTGTTATTGTATAAAATATTATATTGTAAAAATGATGGTACATCTAGACAGAGACAATGTAAATATATGTATATATGTATATTTAGGAATAGAATTAATTCAATGGAAATAGGTAAACTGGATTATCCGTCATGTACATGTCTTTTTGTTTTAATGTTTGTTTGTTTTTTAACTGTTTTATAAATAAAAAAACTTCTTAATATATATATATATATAAAAGAATATTTTATTTTCAATATGCTTATATTGATACATGATAATGCTCAATTGCTGGCCTAAAACCCAGGAGACTGTGAGTTCTAGGCCTTCTTTAGACAGAAAAGCTGACTTTGGACCAGTCACTCCTTCTCAGCCTAACGTACCTCAAAGGGTTGTTGTTGTTGTGGAAAAAAATAGGAAGCAGGAGTATTAGGTATGTTTGCCATCTTGAATTACATATGAAAAAGTGGGATAAAAGCTAATTATTATTATTATAACATTTGAAGAATATTTGGGAAATGATGGAATAGTTTATGGAATAGCTTTGGGTGTGTAAAGAATAGCTCAGTAAAGCACAATTTCTGAGAAAGGGCATTTCATGACTTGGAAACTAATTTGGAAAACACCCCTTCAAAAATATTTTTATTGTACAGTATTATCTTTTTTGCACTCACATTAAGCAACAGATTTATTACTTAAGCAGATGAGTTCTGCACCCATTGAAAGAAACATTCTTTCCTTCTGGTACCTTAAACTGGAGAAGATGAATAACTAACTGAGTCTGAAAATAACAGGTCTTCAACCTAAAGAGAAAAGATTGGGAATTTTGGGGAAATGACCATTACGTATACAACAGTTGTAATCTGTGGACCCCAAAGAAAAGGGAAATATTAAGGTTCATTTCATTTCAGTCTAATATCCCTTTGCTGGAATTTTCACTCCTTTGTAATACTGTTCAGGGGATCTATATTAGATGCCATCATGGCCCTTTGAAATTAGAGTAGCTTTTAAGACTTTCTTTCACCTTCCTTCAGTCAAAACATCATACTTCAGTAATAGTGATGTGTTAACATCTATATTTGCAAGTCCTAATATGATTAGCAATGCTGTATGTGCTTTGCAAAAATCCAGATGACACCAAGTGGCAGCAAAGACACAGAGAAAAGTTTCTGTGGACACATAAAACTACTGCACTACCATGACACGTGTGTGTGTGTGTGTGTGTGTGTGTGATATACAATAGAAAGGATACTCCCATACCATCTATTGATTCTATCTGCAGGATGTATCTTTTTAATGCCAACTAGTTATTGCTTGGATTTTTGCAATCCAGGTATGCACCTCTCACATATCCTTCCTTTTCATTAAAATCCGTCCAAAAAACCCCCAAGAATTTATAGATTTTATTTATTGGAATAAAAATCTAAGATTAACAGGCAAAAATTCCAGGGGAAACTCTATTTTTATACAGGATATTTAGGGTAGTGTGACCCCCCCCACTTGTCTATGTAAGGGCTGGAAACTAACTTGTTTTGCAAAGCAGAGGATCTATATCTTTTCTTCTTCTGTTGTCAATTATTTTATCAGTGAGACAATTTGCAAAATTGCCTTTCTATTGTATCTTCCCATCAGTACCACCACGTGCTAATTTTCTGTGCCTGTAGAGCTCATAGGAAGCCAGGCTGGTGTAGCGGGTAAGGCACCATGCCAGAAACCAGGTGACTATGAGTTTTAGTCCTGCCTGAGGCTGGGTGACTGACTCAGTCCTGAAAAGCAGTCCTGAAAAGCAGATGGATCCAAAGTCAGCCTTTTAAAAGCAAACTGCTTCTGAAATCTTGCCAAGAAAACTGCAAGACATTGTCCTGGCAGTCATCAGGAAGAGAGAGAGAGAAGGGAGGGAGGGAGGGAGAGAGAGAGAGAGAGAGAGACAGATCGAGAGAGACCGAGAGAGGCCGAGAGAGACCGAGAGACAGAGAGAGAAAGAGAGACAGAGAGACAGAGACAGAGACAGAGACAGACTCCTCCCCCCCCCGGCACCAAAAAGAGCTCACAAAGGTTTGTGGATTTAGGATGATGTTAAGGAAGATTGGAAGGTTGTGTCCAGCTGCCATATTGAGCGGTTATTTGGTCATTTATTTTATTAACCTTCTCAAGCTGTTCCTTATGTAGACAAGTGGACAAAAGTGATGCAAATTGAAATGGCCTATATATAGGCATACTTATATTACTGCCAACTCTAAGACTCTTTTATCCTTGTCATTTGAAAGGTTATGTCAATAGTGGCTGATACATCTTCACAATGATCAGGGAATACTATATACTGTATACCCATAGAAGAAAATATCTGTGGCTCAGTGTTGAACTGTGGAGTCCTTGATGCTCTCTGACCTTGGTGGTTTTCTTGCAGATGTTTTATTACCAAATTAGATAACATCATCAACATACTGATTATGTTACCTAGTTTGATAATGAAATGTCTGCAAGAAAACAATCAAGCTCAGAGACCACCAAGGACCCCACAATGCTATATGTGGAATAGATAACCTAATCTAAACTACCTCTATGTTACTTTGAAAAGATCAGCTAGGATGAATGGTGGATATCAATATCTATGAATCTAAATGGGTGATAATTATGACACTTGGAAATTTGTGAGCTGATGAAAATGAAGTGAGGAAATTCTAGAAAGAAAATTCTAAAGATTTATGTGGGAATGACAGTGATATGTAGAAGTGTGGAATTGAAATGGATGCTATAAAAGTTAGTGTCCCAGAAAAATGGATGCAAAGGAAGTATTAAGAGCTGTGAGAAGGTTTGAAAATGAAAATGGGGAAGGTGTACATCTAAATTAGTGTTTTTCAAACTTGGCAATTTTTAGATTTGTGAATTTTTAATTCCTAGAATTCCACATTGTTTGGAAGTTTTTAGAGTGGACATACAACCTTATTTTGAGGTGAAGACCACATCCATGCCTGATTTGTACAAATATTATATTCTTCAATACGAAGAAAAAGATAGCAGGAACTAATGCAAAAAGTAAAGAGAAATTAGTGTTTTTCATAAGCCAGCAAAGGTATTAAGCAGAATTTTGATTGAAAATATAGAAGAGGTAATGAAAAAAAATGGAATGATTATCAATTTGTTCAACACTGAAGAGTGAGTAAGTCTAGAATGTAAAATATCCATTCAGTTTAATGTATTTATAAATAATGTATAAAGAAAGTTTGTAGTAAAGTTAAAGTCATGAATGTACATTTAATTTTGTATATAGCTGCTATCATGGCAATGGCCGAAAACTCAAGTGCTTAGCCTTCCAGATGGCCATCAAACCTGTCTCATTGCCGTGGGATTAGAATAGAGATGGGAATCTTAGCAGATGATTGAGGTGCCATTTATTATTATGGTTTGTTGCATGATCAGCCTGAAGTTTAGGAATAGATAGAGCTTTTTGTTTAATCATATTAAATATCTCAGGATGTAAACTTTTCCAAATAAAGCTGCCTTTTGCAATTGACTGATGGTGATCTTGTCAATGCTTGTGGTGTTCAAGTGGGGTCCAGATGTTTTGGGATTGTACCCAAGGTGCCTATCACTACTGCTACCATCTTTGCTTTCTTTTGCAGCACTTTTTCTATTTTTATTTGCAGGCCTTTGTTTTTTCTCCACGTTTTTTTTCTTCTGTTTTTTTCTCTCCAAATATAGCAATGTCCATTATCCAGACTTTGTCTTTCTTATTGACACTTGTTAAGTCTGAGGTATTGTGTGGCAGACTCTGGTTTGTTTGAATTCTAAAGTCTCTGAGCATTTTAGCTTCTACATTTTCTATTACTTTGTCTATTTTGTGGTCCCACCAGTCTATTTTGTGGTCCCACCAGTTGCAGGCAAATGGTATTTTTTTTTCTTCCAATGACCCAATGTTGCTACTTTGTCAGACCATTGTTTGTAGTCTATTTGTGCGATCTTCTTGCAGCAACTAACTAGGTGCTCCACTGTTTCTTCAGCTTTTTTGTAGAGACAGAATTTGTTGTCTGTTGCTGTCTTCTCAGTTCTGACTTTGTATGCATTTGTTCTTAAGGCTTGGTCTTGTGCAGCCTCTGTTTCTTTCTTCAACTTTTCTGTTCTTAGCCATTGCCAGGTCTTCTTATCTGTTTTGGCTAATATTTTTTTATGTACTGGCCACATAACACTTTGCCTTGCTATGTCTCTTTTTTATTCTTCGTTTTGTCTTTCTTATAGATCAGTTTGGTAGATTACTATTATTGGTTTTAGGCAGGGGTGAAAACCAGCAGGTTCTGACAGGTTCTGTAGAACCGGTAGCAGAAATTTTGAGTAGTTCGGAGAACCGGTAGCGGAAATTTTGAGTAGTTTGGAGAACCGGCAAATACCACCTCTGGTTGGCCCCTGAGTGGGGTGGGAATGGAGATTTTGCAATATCCTTCCCCTGCCATGCCCACCAAGCCATGCCCACCAAGCCATACCACACCCACCAAGCCACGCCCACAGAACCAGTAGTAAAAAAAAATTGGATTTCACCACTGGTTTTAGGTTTGTTTTTATGTGTTTATGTTTTTGTGATTTGCAGTGTCATTACTGCTGCTAGTTGCCCATAGTTGTATTTTAAGATGGAAGCCATACACATCTTGTCAATAAGTAAAGGTCTCATGAGATTGCTGACCAAAATAGTTGACCTTTCTTAAGAATATTTATGGAAACTATTGTTTCTAATATGCAACTGTTCCCTCCCCCTTGCCCGCTTAGTAGATTTTGAATTAGGAAACTCATGTTGTCCTTTTTATCATAATTATTTCAATAGAAAAATAGATAAAAGATTTAAAGGCAAGGGTGATTTACAATGCATGATGCAATCCCCAAAGCTTGCTAAGACATGTGGAAGAATTTATAATAGCAACCTTGCTAAGATACAATTTTAAATTGCCTCAGCTGGCTAAGTTTCCTCACAGGTATACATGTGGAAAGGGAAAATGGGTCTACAATACTATTTTCTCACTAATCTTCTGCTTTGCCACTACAGTGAAATAAGAGACAAAGAATGAGGATTGAATTTTGGAAAAATATATGAAGGAACAGTGAACAGGTTGAGAAGAAGGGAGAGAGCAACAAATAGTGGGAGAGATTGGATGAAGATAATAAGAACCTGGAAGACAGAGAGTGTTGAGAGGTTTGAAAGAAAGAGCAATGTATGGAGAGTTTTATGTACCTAGTGGAAGTAAGAATGGCTTGCATCTGTAGAAAACTATAGAGAGGTATAATGGAGAGTGTCATGAATTAGTTTTAGGTATTATTTTTCTTATATGAAACCTTTTATTTATTTGGTTTATTATTTCTTATTCATTTTCTACACTCTGCATATTGTTGCTACATTGAAAAGAAATAGTTTGACCATAGTCAAATAGTAGATATGTATATTAGTATTGTAAAATTAATTACTATTATTTTAAAATTAAATCTTTGAGAACTTCATTCTTCAAAATGAAAGGAGAGGCTAAGAACTGAATTAATCACTTAGAACAGGGGTGGGGAACTATAGTCCTTTTATGACTTGTGGACTTTAACTCCCAGAATTCCTAAGTCAGCCATGCTGGCTAGAATAGAAGGTCATTGTTAGTATAAATTTCCAATGTTGATAATTCTTTTGTTAAGGAAGGAAGGAAGGAAGGAAGGAAGGAAGGAAGGAAGGAAGGAAGGAAGGAAGGAAGGAAGGAAGGAAGGAAGGAAGGAAAGGAAGGAGTGCAAAATATTAAAGTGAGAAGGAAGGAAGGAAGGAAGGAAATGAAGGAGTGCAAAATTTTAAACTGATGGTGCATTGCAGTATATGTGAAAGTGGATATAATATAACTGAGGAAGTTGTAGCTTGGCTTATGCTATTACACATTAAGTTTAGCTAAATGTTTTGCTAATCACATTAACTAGGATAGAATTATCACAATTTGATTAGATTAGCTAATATGTTTGGAGGGAATGTATGATCCATTAAAAGCATAATTGTTCAAAAGTTCGGGTAGGGATTTTAAAGAAGCTAATATTATTTTAACAGTTGATTACAGCTATAGCTGTAGCTGAATGAAACTTCAGGCCTCTGAAAATTATTTTGAAAAATATTTGGAGTTCAGTTGCAGCTAAGATAACAGGAACCAAGACTGTGATGTAGGTGATGACATTTCCAGGAAATAGTAGGATTCAGTAACTTGCAAGTTACTGGAGGATGACAGACTGTGTAAATCAAAATTATCTGAAACCAACTTCCAAACTAAGGTTTGAAAGCAGCAAGACACGGCTATATCATGTCTGTTCTTGTTTGTGGAATTTGGCTGGGATAGAATATAAAGAAATATGAACTAAAAAAAAGTCATAGTGAGGTTCATTTATTGCACTACAGTACGGTTTGTTCTTTTCAGTATTTGTCATGTTCACACTGTACAGAGAATCAAATAAGCCATATTCTGACTTACCAAAATGTATAACTACAGGTAACTTATTTGAATGGAAGGCTCTTAAATAATGCAAGAATAACAACTGTAATGCCCCCAGATATAATTTGGGTATATACTGTTGTTCTTTGGCCCCATCTAGTGGCGAGGGCCAAATACCAATATTTGTATTGTTTGGAAGCTGACTTGGCCCTTTAAGGGTCATCTAGATCTTAGGGAGAGTATTCCATAGGGCAGGAGCTGCAATGGAGAAGACATCCTTCCAAGGACCCACAAGATAGCAATTTGTATAGGAAGGGACATGGATCAGGCCCATTCTATTTGGTCTTGTGGGATGGGCAAATAACCCCTCAAAGAGAGAAGTTCTTGCAGAAAACCTGTACACTTCCATTTAGGATTGTAAAGGTGATAACCAGCACTTTGAATTGCATTCAGAAAAAAACTGAGAACTAATACTGCTTGGGCAATAAGGATGTAATATGGACAAATCTAGGGGCACCTAACCCTGCATGTAACATTGCTTTCAGGGTGGTTTTCAAGAACAGCCCCATGTAAAGCTCAATGCAGTAATCTAACAAAGTGACCAAGATGCAAATGACCATGAGCAAGGTCTCCTGCTCCAGGACTGGGACAGAAAACCTATCTATAAATTCTTATTTATAAGAATTAGATATTTTGTTTGATTGTATATAAACCATTCATCTTCTGTTCTTTTGAAAAGGTTTCTTGACAAGCTATTAACAAGGGAACTGATAAACTAAAACGGATTTTGGCAAAGAATGTCTGTTTCAATGCAATAAGTGTTCCAGTAATGTTCCCTATCTTCTTCAAAAGATCACCTTGGAAAGAAATGGTTGAAGGAATTCATTTGCAGTGACTAAACACCCCTTAATTTCACTTCCCACTTTAATAACACTTTAGATTAGCAATTTAATTGAAATGATCTAGCTGTATATTCAATCTCAATTTTCAAGCAGTACTTTAATATTGTTTGAAAATAGCAGTTTCCGGACAGGAGTTAACTTATTAAGGATTTTCATTATTTGAGGTTTTATTTAGAGTCATGCATTTAGGGGAGTTTCCCCCCCCCTAAATTACATGTACAAATAAAATCGTCTCCTGTGTAAACTTCAAGTCTACAGTCAGGTGTAATAAAAAGCAGCTGGAAAGAATGCCTTTGTTTTGACAGAAGGATTCCTCAGTCTTCCTCTGTTTCCCAACTTTATTTCTTTTTTCCCCCTTTAAAGAGGCATAAGCCTTTCTTGTCAGCTTGGAAGCTCTTACTGTCAAGCAGGCAGAAAGGAACCACCTTACAGAGTAGGACGACTGTCACATGGCAATAGATTTGGCTGTCAAACGCTAAAAAGGCTGCCACTCAGTGTCAAAGCAACAATAACAAAACAATTATTTCTTTAAAAAAAAATGAAATCCAAGTTATGCGTACAGGAAGGAACACTCAGAGGATGATTCAATCTATCAGACATGCTTTAAGCACCCGCATGCTATCGGGATCCCAAGGTCATTCCTATTTAAACCTATGTTGGGGCTTGCTATGAAGATTCCTTGGGATCCAACTCAGCATAAACTGGGAATGTTTGTTGAAAACATGTTGCTTTAATTCTGGTCTTTGAAATGTTTGAACAGGGCAACAAACATATAGACACATACACATGCACCATAATCCTGAACCTTTTCCCATAGGTGGATATTGTATTTAATCTTTTTATTTTAAAAAATATGCTTTTGACATTTTCACCCAGAGGGATTTCCACTGAATTCTTATAACTGGGATACATTATTCTTGTACCCAGAGATATGACATAGCCAAAGGGATGGGAACTTCTTACTTTTTGTTGTGCAATCATTTTTCCAACAGTTTTTTGACTTCCTAGTTTCTCATAATTCAATCAAATCCCAAGAATGGGAGCTCCTACAGAAACATGGGCTATTGGAAAGGCCACAACATTTTATAGGAAAATTGTAACATTAGTGGCATATTGTTTAGCATCACCACTTCAAATAAAATAAGCTTAGAAATATCACTCCCACCTCCCACCCACCTCACTAAGAAAAATCTGGATGACATTCTCAAAGATAAACAGATTCTTTTTTTTTTAAAGGGAAGAAATCAAAAGGCAAATTTTAGCACATTCATTTCTAAGCCTAATTTAAATTGAAAATAGATGCATTGGAAATTCAACCTGTTTGAATCTTGGTTAATTCAGGATAATTCTTTCCTAAATCTGCTTGCACATTAAGATCATTTCACTGAAAATGAGGTACATCTGTCTGACTGCCTGACTGTCTATCTTAGTTTGCATGCTGTTTCAATCACAACTGACTCAGAGTGACTTTGATATCTCTTTTCAGTAATACAATTAAAATAAAATAAATTATAACAATTAAAATAAAATAAAATTATAACAATTAAAATAAAATAAATTATAAAAAAAGCACACCAAGAATAATACTTGTCAGTACATATTGTGCTCAGGTCATTTTATTCATCATATCTCAGAGGTTTGTTGAAATAGCCCAGGTTTGAAGTTTATGAAACCAAGGAAATAAAAGCACTGGACCAATCTGATATTCAGAGGGCTGCTTCTCTAAATAAGGGAAGCTCCTACAGATAGAACTCTGTAAAAGGGATCCTAAAGAAAATTTCTCATCTAAATCTTACTGTACTGGCAGAGGCTATTGGGAAAATGGAAATCTGAAGACTTCCAGGTTTAACACCATGAAGAACAAACCCTTCGTTATGGTTGTGAATAATAGAATAATTATCTTCAGGGCAGGCTACTCAACTTGTATATTAATGTCTTTTACTTTGCACCCTTTTTATTTTTTATTTTATTTATTTATTTATTTTGTCAAGTACGTGTTTGATAATATACGTAAGTATAACATTATTTGAATACGTAAGATGGGTACAAATAAAAGGGAACATTTGGACAGGGACGGAAGGCACACTGGTGCGCTTATGCATGCCCCTTACTGACCTCTTAGGAATGGGGTGAGGTCAACAGTGGACAGTCTATGGGTAAAGTTTTGGGGATTTGGGGATGAAACCACAGAGTCAGGTAGTGAGTTCCAGGCATTAATCACTCTGTTGCTGAAGTCGTATTTCCTGCAATCGAGTTTGGAGCTGTTCACTTTGAGTTTGAATCTAT
>QLTV01002269.1:1893254-1911482 GCA_003457575.1 Thermophis baileyi
CCATGCCCCCACCCATGTGTGCATGACCCCCGCCCCCCATTTTGGGCCTAGCAGGCCTCCCTGCAGCCTCCTGGGACCAAAAATGGGTCATGGGGGTGCCCCCAGGGGTGAAATGCTCCCGGTTCGCTCTTACCTGTCTGTCACCATAGAGCCGGTCACCAAGGTAGCGCGAGGCGCCAACCACCTGCCCGGACGCCGCCTGGACGCTGCCATTTGAGTTCTTTTACCCTCTGCGAATGCACAGAATGCACATGCGCAGAGGGTAAAAGAACTCAAATGGCGGTGTCCAGGTGGGTAGGCAGTGCCTCACGCTACCTTGGCGACCGGCTCTACGGCGACCGACAGGTAAGAGCGAACCGGGAGCATTTCACCCCTGGGTGCACCATACCCCCGCCCCTTGTTTTGGGCCTAGCAGGCCTCCTTGCAGCCTCCTGGGACCAAAAATGAGCCATGGGGTGTGTGTTGCACCCCGCACCCCCCATTTGGGGCCTAGCAGGCCTTCCTACAGCCTCCTGGGACCAAAATTGGGCCATGGGGGGCACGCCACACACCCCACCCCCCGTTTTGGGCCTAGCAGGCCTCCCTGCAGCCTCCTGGGACCAAAAATGGGCCGTGGGGTGGCATGCCCCCCGCCATGCTCCCCCCACCCCCACACATGTGCATGTGACCCTCACCCCCATGCATGTACATGCGACCCCCATGCATGAGCACACATCTCCCACATGCGTCCTGCCCCCCACACATCCCAAAAATCAGCTGGCCGGCGGAAGGTGCACACACACATGTGCAGACGAGCTGAGTGATGGCTCGCATGCCTGCAGAGAGGGCTCTGCATGCCACCTGTGGCAAGCGTGCCATAGGTTTGCCATCACGGACCTAATGCCATTTCCACTGGAATGCTTCGATCAGATATTTGATTGACCTTACCATTTTTTTTCACACCTGTGGTATCCTTCTTGTAACAACAGGTGACATAAACACTGGTGCTTATTTGCGTTCTACTGACTTTCTGCTGATCATCTCCACTCCAGGTCCCAGTACTACGTTTTAGATTATGCATCTACTCTGCTTTTATCAAAAGTCAAAATATATTTCAATATACTTCTATATAGTTTCTATAATGTGGAATGTTCTATACTACCACAGGCAGTAGATGTCCCCATAGGAAAAAAATATGGCACAAATAGGGCTGCTTCTAAGGGAAAATAGCAAATATTTTATTTTAGAATAAACTATTGGAATAAACAAATTATTAAGTAAGAAAGAGGTAATATAAAATATTAAACTTCACCCAATTTCCTCCTCCTCCTCCATCACAAGGATTAACTTAGTATCTACAAAAAGGAGAAATTTGTGTGCTATACATTGGGCTGCCCTGGAAGAGTATCCAGAAGAATGCAGTATTTACAATTATGAGTGCATGTAGAACTATGCATTTTATATCTGTGCTCCATTAGCTGTATTGGTTGCCAGTTTGCTTCTGGGTCCAATTCAAGGTGCTGGTTTTGATCTTTGAAGCCCTTCATGGCATGGCACCACACTGTCTGAGGGACTGCTTCTCCCCATTTAGATCAACTGACCATACATCTCACAGAAAAGGCTTATTGCGGGTTCCATCAGCTACGGATCTATATTTGGTGGAGACATGCCTTCTTTGCTGTGGTGCCTACCTTATGGAACGTCCATCTCCACAAAATTAGACTGGCCCCAACTGTTTTGATATTCTAAAAGGCCATTAAACTTAATTATATGACCAGGCCAGGGGCTCCCATAGAACCAGAGACTTGTTTAGATGACTCCATTGTTAAGTGAGCCATTTTTTATTCTCCCTTCATCTATGGTTTGTATTTTTGGTTTTATTATTTTAATATTTTCTGTTTCATTTATTGTTGAATGCTGCCCCCAAATCGCCTTCGGTGAGATAGGTGGCTATAAAATTTGATTAATAAATAAAATAAATAGATAAAATTTCAACCATGGAATGTATATATTTTTTATTTTTCTTCTTCTTTGAGTTGAAATATGGTGAGTTTCAGATCTAATGGTTTGTATTCAATGGATATGATTGTGTAGTCTGTCTGGAAAATGTAGGAAGTAAATGGCTATGACATTACACTAAAGCAAAACAGCTGAGTGTTTGTACATTATTGGAATAATAATACTAGAGATCAGTTTTGGAGGTCCTACATTAAATATAATCTCTTAATCTCTTTAATAGAAAAGTTGATTACTTCATAGTAGGAAGTAAATGAATAAATCTCTGAAATATTTTCTTGCTACTCCAATCCTAAATTTATTATTTGGAACTGTCATTGATTTCCATTCAAAGTTTCTCACAGGCATAAGTGCTTGGATGTCAAGCTTTGCTATTTATATTACATCTCTGACTTTATTAATATACTGATTCTCTCTTAAAACCCAGAAATAAAATTTGACATTTGTTTGCTGGTATATGTAGCTATGGCAGTGTGCACAAAAGCTTGCATCAATATAACAATAGTGAGAGCTATTGCCAACATATCTGTACTAGCTATTGCTTACCCCAATAGCTACAAGCTAATCGAATGAGACACTTGTTCTATGTTGCCTACCACTTGCAATCTCATTATTTACTACCACATATGAAGAGTGTTGCTTGAACTGAAAACTTCATAGTGGCTAGAAAGCCTTAAAATTCTATTTAATGAGTCTGTCCTTCTGCTGTTTCTCACAGGCCAAATTGCCTCCTGTTTTTGTGCCATATTAACAACTTCACTGTATGCTACTTCTGGCAATGTCCCATTGCTATACAGTAGCCTCAGCTTACTTCATGACACATAGCTCCAGCATGCTCAGTTCACCATACAATAACTCTGTGTGTTTTACAATGTCACAGCAGCCTTATGGCAGTTAAGATCACCTCTCTATCATACCATCATAGAATGAGATATCTGTGCCATGGGTGGGGTAGGGTGGAGATAGGGTTGGGGCAATGATGAAGCACGTGTTTCGTCATGCCTTTTCTATATGTATTGCACATATATAGGAAGCCTGCATTGCACCATTTCAACACTTATTTAGGCATTTTATTTTTATTTATTTGTATCCTGCCTTCATTATTTTTACAAGTAACTCAAGGCAATGAACATACCCAACACACCTTCCTCCTATTTTCTACACAAAAACAATCCTGTGGGGTAGATCAGGCTGAGAGAGAGAGAGTGACTAGCCCAAAATCACCCAGCTTCCTTTCTGCTGGCTAAGGCAGGACTTGAACTCACAATTTCCCACTTTCTAGCCTGGTGCCATACTGGCATTTTGATGAAAGTTTCAGATTTTGCCAATGCCTCTAGTCGCAAACTTTCTTTAAAAAAAGCAACAGGGCCAATGCATAATGGGAACATTTGTGGCACCTAGATTCCCCACGACCACAAAAATCTTCTTTGAACAGCCAAAATATTATTCTTTGAACAGCCAAAATATTGCATTGTAAAATGGGGGGGGGGGGGAGAATACTACATGAACAAATTGCTGTGAATGCTTTCAAAAAACTAGTGGAGAAAGAGAATAGAAAGGCAATACATTTTGTGTAAATCAAAACCCTATTTAAGAAGCTTCTAACCACTCAAGTGCATCTATGTGGTTGGTGGAGCTTTTAATGCAGGGATCTCAGTAGCACCTTCCCATGTGATACTGCAAAATGCTTTTGAAATTTCTCTAATTCTGTGATGAGTTCACTTTCTGATAAGGAGACAGGCATTTTTAAAAGCCTGCCATAGCTTTTATAAAGTCATAACCTCAAAATTACATGAAACTTGCCCTTCCTGTGTACATTTTTGAATGCACTTAGGATGGGAAAACTTTAGTCTGCAAGGTGATATATACATTTGAAAGATAAAAATAAAAGAAAGCTTTGTTCTATGGTAAAAATGGAAAACAAAGAGTATGGGGAAAATATTAATTTTATAAGCACTCAGTCTTGTTGCTCCTTCTGTTCCTTCTGTTTTAAATTGATCGGTTATTTCAAATCAGACGAGATAAGAGTTGAAGACTCTGCAAGTGCTGATCAGAAAACAGCTATTTTCCAGAAAAAGAGTTGAATTAAAAATGATCAAAATATGTTTTTAGTTTACTGAAATAAAGTAGAAAATTCTATGATTAATTCCAGTTATACCTGTTGGAAATGGTAAATTAGTTTCAATAAACATTTCATTTCTTTACCATTTGGTGCCTTTTTTAATTTTACACATAGATTATAAAACATGTCCTTTAATTCTATACATACAATATAAAGCACTAAAGCTATGAAGCAGGTACTTATCTATACAATCTGCCTGGCACAAAAATGCCATGGTTCATATAGTTTCAACTTTTGTGAATTTTGTATATTTTACAAGCCTCTTGCTAGGTCTCTGAAAAATATCATTCATTTTTGCATTTTTTTTTCCTGTAGCAAAGAAATACTAACCAACTACACAGGAAAAATATGAACCACACCAAAAAAAGTTCAGTGAAAAGACAAAGCGCTAGTAACATCTCCTAGATGTCTTTTTCCTCCTTATTCATTTTGTAGATTTTAAAGCCTTATGATGATCTCTTGTGAAATGTTGTTGAAGTAATCTATCACATACATCAGCAGCAAGAACAAGAAAATGAACAACTTCCACCCCCACTCCTGACAAGATTTTCCATTTACAGTTTCCTGTCTACTGTCTGCCACATTTTGCTATAGTTTCCCCTGGAGGTTTTTAATAAAATTTATGACCTTACAGTGAAGGTAAATTCTCTCTCAACAAACACTAAAAAGGAATGTGAATGCTATAAACTATGTGACCGGTGACCATAATGGTGTTGACATATTCCTTACAGCATGTATTTCCAAAGGTGCTCTGCTATTTATTTATTTATTTATTTATAGGAAGTCAGGCAATTACAACAAATAAGCCACTGTAACCCTTACATGCTTTCTTGTTGCAATGTCACATTTCTGTTAAAGATTTAGACAGAATTCAGACAAATCTTTTGGACAGAATTGGTTTGAAAGTTTATTCTTGCCTTTTTCTCTTTTTGGGTGCAATAGACTATATATTCAGTGGAAAAGGAATGATCCCTCTAATGAGCTACTTTATTCTTGCTCTTTACAAATGGAAAACAAACATAAGGAATGTTATGCTCCCATTGCTTTTGCCTTCTTATCATCTTTGATTCACAACCAAGATGGAATATGACAATTCATGAAGTTATGGCAGATATTGCTCAATATACTCTTTGTGGGGTAACATTAGAAGACTCTTCATTCAGCAATTGCATATACCTTTATCTCTATCTCTGTCTGTAAAGACTATTCAGCATCATAATTGGTGTCTTCCAAAATGTCACCTTGACAGGTATTTGTTTATGTTGTAATTGGAGAAAATATCAGATACGATTGCTCTTTCATAAAACAGCTACTGTAAGTATAAACAGGATCTGTTAACAGTAGAAGATTCTTTCAGTATATTACCAGTGAAATAGTCTCACAAAACCATTACCAAATAATTCTAACAATTCTAACAATTCTAACTGAGCTTACAAATTGGGAAGCCAGCTTCAGGATGAAGAAGTCAGAAAGCAACTTCCAGTGTTCTCAGTTTGGTCTGAGTTTATTAAAAGCAACCAAGGACTATTTGAGAAATATTACAAGTAATAAGGCTTATTCCAGTACTAAACCTGTGGAATTCCTAGCAAACTGAGTCAAATAAAAGAAATAATGAATAGAAAACTCAAAATGTCATGTGCTGTGAAATCTTACCCAGTCCTTTACGTGGACTCTGCTCTCCCGACCCTTTGCCTATAAATGTTAGCATCTTTTCAATTTATGAATAAGTAATGTTCAGCCCTGGCTACATTATCTCAACCTGATGCAGCTATTAATATGTCTCACAAGAATGCAAGAAGGCTAAAAGGAGAAAGCAGCATAGAAAAGCCTGTCATTTCAGGAAAGAGAAGGTCAGATCTCAAGGACTTAGCTCAACTTATATCCAACGGCAAATAATAATTCAGACTTGTTTGTTTTGTTTTGTTTTCAGTCCTGTCTGTGTGTCTGTGTGTCTTTATGTCTGTGGGTATTCTGTAAAATTGCCAAGTTGCTTATCAACCAGCTTGGATAGCATCCCAACAGGTGGCATGGAACATATTATATTAAAGTTCTTGTTGACAAATGGTTCTGTAAATGCTAATCAACTTCTCTGTTATTTCTTATTTTGCGTCAGTATGCAAGAAGACAATGAGCACATGCTAAGGATTCTAATGAGATAAGACACTAGAAAGAAAGCATAATGATTGTGTAGAGTCTATGATTATGTTCCCTGTGCTATCCATTTCTTATTTACCAGATGTTTGGCAATATAAAACATGCAAGAAAAAAATATGATTATTTATATTTAATGTGCATTGTGCCAAAGAACAGGTTGTATTCATAGAAAATGGTAAGTGTATGAATCCAATATATCTGGCGTTGGGGTGTTGGAGGCGATGTTTGTTATGATTATTTTTTTGCCTGAAAACAACACTTTTTGTATATTATTAACCAAAATGTTTCTTGCAAGATAGTATTGCAGAAGGAAGGGAGAAAAAAAATTGCTTTTTCAGTATTCAATTATATCTTTTTAAAAAACATCACTCAGAGTGTGCATAATTTTGAATAAAAACAATTGCTTTTGCCTCAGGTTAAATTATGTCACCTGCTGAGATGCAATTAGAATCAATTTTGCTATTGAACACAGCTAGAACATCCATGAAAAGCCACTGGAGGAGAAAAAGGCTTGCTCGCCAGAGAGGTGAAGGTTTCTATCTACAAACATTTGCAACCCTATGCACACACGGAGAGAATTGGCCAGCCATTGCAAAGGCCTTTTAAACAAGAAGAAGCTAAAGGATTCCAGATTATTTGGGAATCATTAACTATCAGGAGAGGTGCTGTAATTATATTGCAGGAACAAAATGTTGGATCTTATTAATCCAAATCCTAGAGGATTTTCTATGTGGTCAACATTTCAAAAGCCAGTCACCTAGGCATCTCTGTCTTAAAATATAACAGAGTCCCCCTGTGTAATTGTTTTCAATCTATGCATTTAAAAAAAATTAGAGTGTTAGATTTAATTGTGAGTTGTTAAAATTACAATAGCAATTGTATTTGGCAGGAAGCTTTGAAGAAATATCTAAGCAATTGACATTCAAATGAAAACTGTTCGTACATTATTGCCATTCTAGTACCAATTGTTAGGGTCATTGCTAACAAAATAAAACATTATCAGACTATTGATGTGGCCATACACATTGCTCCCCTTTGCTAGTGTGTGTGTGTGTGTGTGTGTGTGTGTGTGTGTGTGTGAGAAGGAAGTTAAAGAGAGTGAGAGAGAGAGAGAGAGAGAGAGAGAGAGAGAGAGAGATATAGAGATAGAGAGAGATATGCAAACTTGAACAAGTCACCATTGAAAAACCCATTAAAAATAAAATCACCTTATGGTGGTAGTTTTATTTGTGATCTGTGGCCTTATTGCACAGAATTTGTAAAAACATTTCATAACAAGCTGGGGTTTGTTACACTTAAATAGTGGGGCTGTGCACAATTCAAAAATGATTCAGAAGAAATGCTTTGAACCTTCCAGGACTACAGCATATCACTCCAATTAATTACGCTACCTGATTCTCCCCCTACCACCCCCCAGGCTTTCCATGAGTCTAAGTGGGAAAACTGATGCTGTTTTAAGGAATCTACTCATTAAAGTAGTAAAGTAAAGATTCTTAAAGGTGAAGCACTATTTCTCAGGTTTGTGTAGATACCTTGAAAAAAGAAATCAGTCTGCTTTAATTAATAGCAGAGACTGAATCATTTTTGAAGTATGCACAGCCTATTATATAGTTTTTATAAGTAAATAGACATTTATTTAAAGTATGACTTTTGCTGGTAACAGATCAAGGCCAATATTTTCTATAAATTAGGGTGAGAATTCGGGAGTGAGAATTAAAATCTTAAACAACAAAATAATACCAACAAGATGTCCTGGCTGTAGGAGGAATCAGGCATTCAGGACAACCACAAAATTATAAAGCAGTTCAGTTCAATGAATAATGACCCAGAATCAAAGAAATATTATGGTGTTGGGTGGTTTCTGACCACATATTCACTTTACCTTGCCAAAACTGAGTGTGTGACATCAAGATTGTTGTCCAAACCTTGCATGTAAACCAAGAGCCACAATCCAAAATCATTTGATTTAATAAGCTAGTTATATAAAATTGTGTATTGGGAAAAATTGCAAAGTTTTCTGAGCTGATGAAAGGATCTTGCAAGGAGTAAAATGAGCCATTTTGGTAAAAATTTTTGACTATCACAAAAATAGTCCAATAACCTTCTACACAGGGAAGTTCAGTAATAAAATCCACTGAAAGAGAATCCTGTGGTCCCAATTGTATTATAGATAGGCTGAAGTAAACCAGATAGCTTTCCAAGAAAATCATTTCAGAATTGTGGTGGGGAGTGATGAGCATGTTCAGGCTTAAATTATAGTGCATCTGTAGTTGTCTCTCCCCCCCCCCACTTCCAGGCTAGGAATATACATAATACAACAACTGAAAAAGAAAAGAAAAAAATGCAGCCATCTGACTTGATGAGACCTGAGGGATTGTGCCTTCTATAGGTATTCCATGTTCTTGTAATCTTTCATACTTGCATTAGGTGGTTTGTTTCCTTTCAGAAATGTATCCAATGCTGGTCACTGCTTTTTGCAAAGTGTCCAAAGGAGAAACTTCTTAACAGTGACAACAATAACTGAATGGAACAGTTTGTCTCCCAGAGTTGTGGAGGCTCCATTGCTTGAAGGTTTTCAAGAAAAGACTGGACAACCATTTGTGCAGGATGGAATAAGTACGCCTTGGGAAGGGGATTGGACTAGAAAACCTCCAAGGTTTTTTCCAGTATTATGATTTTATCATACAGAACCGGCTTTGCCCTATCACATCAGCCTGTTCCACATGTTCAGGCAGGAAAAGCATGCTACAGACTCCAGCAGTCAAAGTATTTCCACTTACAGGGCCAAGGAAAAGGGCCTTCTCTGCCAGTGCCCCTACTTTATGGAACATCTTGCCCTCATATTTTGGTCTTCCACAAAGGAGCCCAAACTTAGCTAGGTAGCCTTGTGTGAGGGACACAGGGGCTAGTTGGCCCCATGCAAATGCCATCCCTACCTGTATTAAGAACTCCTAGTCACTCTATCTTGGGACTCTGCATCTTTTGCAATTCTATAATGTTTGTTTTACATTATTTTATTTAAAATTTTAAGTTATTTGGTTTTTTAATGTTTTATTATATTGATAAAATTGTACACTACCCAGAGGCCCTCTAGGAGGGAAATAGGCAATTAAGAAGTTTGACATATAAATAAATAAATCATACTATGTCTCTATACCTTACTACCTCTTCAGGCTACTTCCCAAGTTCTGCTCTCTAAAACTTAGGGGACCAAGTTGATTGTTCAATCACTATAGAAATAAGTGGTATTTTAAAGATCAAAAGGCTAATTAATTTATGTCCCAACTGGGTTACAAAAACTAGATAATATTGTTACATACTGACAGGTATTCCCCTGCAAAGGCTGTAGCCTCCAATGTGCAAGGTAACCCCCATCAATCATGGAAGCACATTTAAATAAAAAAAGGGGGATTCAGGAATTGTATCAATGAAAGACATTTTTGGAATAAATAAGTACATTGAAAGGTGTTTCATGTTTCTTTGAAATCAGTTGTAACATTTTTCTTCAGAATGAATGGGATTCTTAAAGGTATGGAAGGTTATCTTATTGTTTATGCTGTAACACACGGGTGTCAAACTCATGGCGTCACGTTGCCATCACGTGACGTTTCACGATATTTTTCCCTTTACAGAGCTGGGGTGACGCACCCGGCGCACGGGCCGCCAGTTTGATACCCCTGCTCTAACAGAAAGCAAGAAAAACAAACTTAAGCATCAAACTTCGGTTATAGAAAGTCTATGAAATTATGCAGAAGAACCAATAGAGCAAGGGATTTCCATTCTGACAAGATAGAATTTTCATTGAGCAGATTAAAATTAAAGTATTGGGTATCTGACAAAAACTTGGGAACTGGCTAGCAAATCATTTGAAGCAACAAAATCAGCAGATTTTGATTTCTGAAACAGTTACTAAGGATGACTAGACTGTTTTTGATTCTGCTGCTATTAATGATCAGGGTTTTTTAGTTATTTACAAGTCAATTTATAATTTGGATGACAAAAGAACCATCGTGAGATAAATCAATTACTGAGTCAGATGGATATTCAATTGTTATCATTAGATAATATTGATATTCTGGAAGCTCCTCTTCGCTGCAGGAACTATTAGATTCTATTGAATTATGGCAAATTGAAAAGCACCTGGCCCAGGTGGCTTTTCAGGGGAATGGTATAAAGCATTTATAGATCGTTGACTCCCATATTTTTGGAGGTGTATAATGGCTTTTTAAAGATGGTAAATTGCCATCATTCTATGAGGCATGAGGGGTCCTTGGTGCTCTCTGACCTTGCTTGTTTTCTTGCAGACATTTCATTACCCAAACTAGGTAATATCGTCAGTGCTAGCAATGCTAGTAATGAAACATCTGCAAGAAAACAAGCAAGCTCAGAGACTACCAAGGACCCCTCATGTCAACCCTGAGCTACAAATATTCTTCTCTATGAGGCATACCTAAGAATGATTTTAAAACAAGGCAAGTATTCTAAATTGTGTGCCAGTTACAGACCCATTTCCTTCATCAATGTGGATACCAAGATCTTAACTACCATACTTGGTAGTTTGTAGAAAGTCTGAGCAGATATCATTAATTTATCCCAATCTTGTTTATCAAAACATATTCAGATTTCATATAATTTAGTTATTAGTTGATATAGTGGCATAGCCAAGGATAGAATGGACTCAGCACTGTTAGTATCTTTAGAATTGTATCAGCAGAAAAGCCTTTGGTTTTGATTAGATAAAATTCTTAAAGCAAGTGATGATTAGATACGGCTTTCCATGAAATTTTCTCCAGATTATTTTCTATTATATAATGAATACATAGTCATTTCCTTTCCTGCCATTTAATATGAGTCATAAACTTGTGGCTACCATGGTAAGACAATTTATAGATACTAAGATTATAACACTGTCTGTATAAATTATTCCTGTATATTAATGATATTTTGGCAATTTTGGATAAATACTCTACTTATTTGGCTAATTTTATAAAAGCTGTGCAATATTTTGGAAAGTATTCTGGTTATAAAATAAATTGGGATAAATTACATATTATCCTGAACCTTGATGGCACAGTGGTTAGAATGTAGTATTGCTGGCTAATTCTGCTGACTGCCAGCAGTTCAATTCTCACCAGGCTCAAGGTTGACTCAGTCTTCCATCCTTCTCAGGTTGCTAAAAAAAAGACCCAAATTATTGGGGGCAATATGCTGATCCTGTAAACTACTTAGAGAGGGCTGTAAAAAAACACTGTGAAGTGGTATATAAGTCTAAGTGCTCTTGCTCTTGCTATCCTATTATATAAAACCAAGTCACTTGGAAGTAAGATGAGCAGCAAACAACAACAACAACAACAACAACAACAACAACAATAATAAAATAAATAAAAAATCTATAGAGATAGGATTTACTTCCAAGTGACTTTTTATTCATATTAAATATCTGGGCTTTATATACTCAAACTATTCTAAATATGTGTAGATAAATATATTGAAATATAGTGTGTGTGTGTGTGTGTGTGTGTGTAGATAGCTTAAAATTTAATGCAGTGGGTCAAAGTTAATGTTATTGAAATGAATGTTGTTGTTTGTTTGATTTATATTCTTAAAGATATCCCTATGTTAATATCAAATAAATATTTCCTCTAGAATATTTCCTATATTATTTAGGAAATTTATTTGGGATAGTGGACCATTGTGGTTTTCCTTAGCTAAGTAGAGATTATCATACCAGTGCCCCAATATTTTATCAGCTACTAGTAATAAAATGAAAATATAATAGAATATTATATTATATTTTACTAGCTAAATTGGAAAGTGATAATTATTTCTTTTGTGATTAAGGTAAGTGTTTCGAACAACATTATCTATCTATCTATCTATCTATCTATCTATCTATCTATCTATCTATCTATCTATCTATCTATCTATCTATCTATCTATCTATCTATCTATCTATCTATCTATCATCTCTATCCATTTCTTTGGGGGGGAAATCTACTTTCAAAATTGTTGGTCAATCATGTTATTGGAAATCTGTGTAGAAGTTGGGACCGTGACTTTAAACCAAGTACTATTAATTACTATTTCCAAGTACTATTAATTACTATTTCCCAATTCACAGTATTGGAGGTATGTTTAACTTAAGCATGTTCTCCTGGGAAAATATGGACCAGATACTTTGGTGCTTCAAAGGCTTGCTTGATGGAATCCACTACAGCAATAAAGCTATTAATAGTGACTCACTCTAATGTAATTGTGAGCTGCGTGGCAAGACACGTATCATAAGCATGTAAATAGTGGTATGTTGGGAGAGTGAAACTCTGAGGACTTGATATAACTGCCCCTCATTCACATATTTTGTAACTAGTCCTTGGTCACTGAATGAATGGACAATATTGGGGTGCAATGCTCAATATAAACACAGTTCCAAAGCTTTGTTATCTAACTGAAGATTACATTAACATCTTTAATATTAACATTAAAGAGTTCCCATAAATTCTAAAGATCAGCAATGGTGGCGCAGTGGTTAGAATGCAGTATGGCAGGCTACTTCTGCTGCCAACAGTTTGGCAGTTCAAGTCTCACTAGCTCAAGGTTGACTCAGCCTTCCATCTTTCCAAGACCCAGATTTTTGGGAGCAATGTGCTGACTCTGTAAACTGTTTAGAGAGGGCTGTAAAGCACTGTGAAGTGGTGTATAATTCTAAGTGCTATTGCTATCCTCAAATTATGACCATTCATTCAGTGACCAAGCACTAGTACAAACGTCCTGAATGAGGGGGACTTATGTCAAGTGTTATGTTATGTCACATTATGTGATTGTATTGATCATTGGGGTGCATAGTTTTATACTTGCTCATTGAGACTGTAATTGTAATGTGCTTTTTAACATTTTTGCCATACACGAAATAAATAAATAAATTTAGACTGCAAAAAGAATTATATTAAAAAGTTGGGGAAATGGTATTATTCCAGATATCGAAGGAATGGTTGCTGGAAATGTATGAGCTGTTTTAGGAAAAGTACTGTTTCCTATTAACTCAAATTATGTGTCAATATGTTTTACTGTAGCAGAGATTCTGTGATGTCTTATAATAATATCATTTATTTTTCATAATGTAGCTGTCAATTCACTGCTAAACAAGTGGCTATTTACTATAAGTTTATATGTTTGCATGTACATTAGTATATATTACTTTTACCTTATTTTTAAGATTAAAGTTTGTTTTGTTACAAAAAAAGACTAATAATGTTTTAAAAATAGCTATGTGCTATTACCCCTCTAAAGAAATAGTCAAGAAACTGGATACGTGCACATTTCATACTTTATAATATAACCAGAGTCCAGTCTAATCATCCCATAGAAGTACAAATCTTTGGAGGATTTCAGGCAGATATAATAAATAACTCTAAAAATATAGGCAGTTATGATCTGTGCTGCTACATAAATACAGATTTTACAGAAAATTACACATCACTATTACATTGGATCATCTATCATTGTTCTGCCAGTATGCATTTACCTTGCAATCCTGCAGCTCACTCTGACTTATATTTTGCTTAGACCATGTAAAGAATGATGCAAAAATGAGCAAAGCAATTTATGCTTAAATTATTTTTAATTTATATTTAAGGAAAAGTAGAAATATATATTTAGGCAGATTTAGCTGAATCTTTCTTTCTTTTATTCATTTCCCTGATCTCTCCTCCTAAGCATCTTTTATACACACATAATTTTTAGAAGTTCAATAATTTCTATTGATACACAGTTTCTAGAGGATCCCACAAGCATTACTTCTAAGCCTGGCTCAAAAAGAAATTCAGGGGTGTTCTCAGAGCTTTTATTTTCACTCCAAACATGATAACCTGGCAAGTGATCTTTTGCAGAACGTTATGCTGAAAATTGCTTTTTCATTTTTTATAATCATTTAATTCGATGGAAAGAAATTAAGAAATTGCTTTAAGGTTCTTTGTTCAAAAGAGAAAAATGTTTCTGTGATCTAATTGGTAAGATGCAAGGTTTTTTAAATATTATTTATTTTACATTTTAAACTAAAGTAAATCTTAAAACATTCTGTATATGTCTTAGGGCAGGGGTCAGCAACCCGCGGCTCCGGAGCCGCATGCGGCTCTTTGGGCCCCCTGCTGTGGCTCCCTGTGCCATCACTGGCTGGCCTCACCCTCCCCTCCCTCACCTGGACTGAGAAGGTAAGGGCAACAGCAGGAATGGAGAAGTGGGCGGGGCTGATTCTCCGGCGCTGGTTGAGGAACATAGCCACCCCCGGCAGAGACTTTCCTTCGGGCGACCCTCCTCCCCCTCTCACAACTCCATGGCTGGCTGTGGCGGGGCCAGGAGGGTGCACATGCGCGGGGAGACCCTTCTTCTGGAAGCTGCGGAGAAGCGAGAACCCTCCGTCTGGAAGGGAGAATCCGTGGAGGGCGGGCGGCTTCTCTCTTAAGGAGGGTCTTTGGACATGGCTTCTCTCCTGCCCTAAGGATCTGGCCATTGCCTTGCCGTGTCCCGTCCCCGTCCCCCCCCCGCAGCTCTTCGGCCAAGCAGGGAGGGCGTAAGCTCCAGCCCGAAGCAGCAGGAAGCAAAGGCTGCCTTCGCTCCGGTGACCCTCCTCCCCCTCCTTCTCCTCTCATGTGGGGGGTGGGGGGCACGGCAAGGTGATGGCTGGATCCTTAGGACAGGAGAGAAGCCCCGTCCAAAGACCCTCCTTAAGCGAGCAACCACCCATCCTCCGTGTGTGCCTTTGCTGTGCTTTGACGTTCACTTGAGGAGGGTCTCCCTGCGCGCACCACACCCAGCCAGGGAATCGCGAGAGGGGGAGGAGGGTCGCCCAAAGAGAAGCCTTCGCTGGGGGTGGCGATCGTTCCTCAGCACACAGAGAGAAGGGGAGAGAGAGGGAGAAAGAGGGAGATGAGGGAGGGAGAGAGAGAGAGATAGAGATGGGGAGAGGGAAAGTGTGAAAGAAAGATGAGAGGGAGGGAGAGAGATTGAAGAGAGAGAAAGAGAGAGGGAAAAGAGAGAGAGATACCTGTTTCTCATAGAAAAGAAAACATAGAGCCACAAAACCTGGGTAGGCGTAGCTGGGGGGGGGTGTCATGTGACTCAGTGGGAATGATGTCGAGTTGGCCATGCCCACCCAGGTTTTGTGGCTTTTGTGGAAATGGGTCCAAATGGCTCTTTGAGTTTTTAAGGTTGCCGACCCCTGTCTTAGGGAGATGTGTGAGTTGCACTGAGATTGGAGCATATTTAGTCCTGTGTTCTTTGATTCAATTCTGAAAGAAGATATTGTCAAGGAATTCTGAGATTAGAGTTACTTTTGCAAGGCAGCAAATATCCAAAAATTGGATGACAGTTTTCACTATAGTAGCAGAAGTAACTTTCTAGTCTCTGCAAGTGCAATTAATTCTACCCTATCACAATAACTGTATTGTGTCTTTTTCTCCAACTTCATCCTTAATTCATTTGGTAAGGTATAGCAATGGTAAGAGGGAAAGTGCAAGTGCAGATTTATTGAGGTTAGACCTGAGTACTTAAAAGGTTAACCAATACAGATATATAGATATTAGCATGGTAAGCAATAGCTAACCACTTGTTGTTTTCCTCCTCCTCCTCCTCCTCCTCCTCCTCCTCCTCCTCCTCCTCCTCCTCCTCCTCCTCTATCAGAGTTTGTTGCATAAAGCAAAACCAGAAGCACACACAGATAACTGATTCAGTGGATTCATTAACTTCTTTATAAACATAATAATATATATATAATACCACAAGTAGATTATTTCTTCAATGTAGCAACAGTTACAAGCAGTTTCATTTCCAGCAGCAGACAAGCTTTCAGTTCAGAGTTCAGAGCAGACAAGAGACAGAGTGGGCTGAGCCCCGCCCCACCTTATAGCTTAAGCTTCACTTTTGATTCTCTGCACAGACTCAGATGTGTTTAGCTCTCATTGGCTGACTTAGTTGCTATGCCTATTCATTGGCTGACCTTGTTACCAACTGGCTCTCCCAGTTCATGAATAATCTGACACTCTTCCCTTCATGACTGGAAGAAACATAAATCAAATAATTTAATATTCTTTCTAGACCTGCATTTGAAGACCCACATTCAGAGTTCCCTCCAAATACCTGAGTATCTTTTACTGTGATACATCCTTTGCAATGAAACAAAGATCATCCACAAATGCTAATAGTTGACAATCCCCACCTTGTAACTTTCCAGTGTATATGCAACCATCAGCCTTTTAACTCTTGAACCCAAGACCCTTCAATGCCTTATCTAAACATATATTCCAATTCCTGGCTGACTGCTTCAGCCCATAAATGGCCTTGTTCAATTTATACACCATGTTAGGCTTTTTACTTTCATACCCTGGTGCTTGAATCATGTAAATTTCTTCATCTAACACAGCATTGAGGAATGCAGTGGTTATGTCAAAATGCCAAATTGTATGGCCATGCGCCACTGCCAACACTAGTGTGAGTCTGATGCTTTCACTCTTTACAGTTGGCGCAAATACCTCATCATAGTGCACATTTTTCATCTGTGAAAAACCTTGTGCCACTAACCTTGCTTTATATTGTACCTCATTATTGGGCAGTACTTTCTTTTTGTATACCCACTTACATCCCACAGCTTTGCTACCCTGTGGCAAAGTCATAGATGTGAACACTTCATGTTCTCCCATGGATTTCATTTCCTTGTCCATGGCTTCTTTCCACTTTACTTGTTCTAATTTAGGTAATGCCAATACTTCCTTATAGTTCCTTGGCTCACACCATACATTACACACTTTTACATTACTAGCAGAATACCTGTCAGATGGAATCCCCTTGTTCCCTCGCTCTGACCTGCGTGGTATTGACTGCTCCTGTGTGTCCATCCTTTCTTGCTTCATATCTTGTTGTTCAGCTTTATCAGTTTCTCCTCCCTGAACGCTCATCATCACTAAGTGAGTTATCATCACTAAATGGATCACCGTAACTAAGTGGATCATCCCCAAAATTTGCATCAATTCTGTTCCAATTTTGCTCTGCAAAGCTTGCAGACCTTGAAATCACTATTCTCTTGCTTCCATCGCTAAAGCGATAGCCTTTTGACCCTGGCTCATAGCCCATAAGCCTGAGCTTTCTAGCCTTTGGTTGTCCCTTTCTTTTAACTGCTTTAGGAATATGCACCCACGCAGTACTTCCAAAAACTCTTAAATGTGCAAGAGATGGCTTTCTCCCATATAGCACTGCATATGGAATATCATTAATAGACGAACTCCACAGCCTATTAATTAATTAAATTAATCTACCAACCAACCAAACAATATATCCTTACTCATCAAAGACACCCTTGAGCGTGAACAAAAACGTAATAACGCTATTTTATTTGGGCTAGATGTCACCAATGAACCTGATATCACAAAGGTTCGCAAAATTATTGCACCAACCATCTCCCCCGAGGAAATCATCGAAGTTTCCAGAGATGGCCCCGAGTTCAAGTACAGAGATGGTTCGGTGGCCCCACGATTCTGTAGAGTCATTTGCAAGGACAAAATCAGCAAACGAAAATTCATTTACACTATAAACTCTATTAACAGAAATGACTCCAACCCCAAAATACTTCGCTCACGGCCTGACCTATCCATACTACAACGAATCCGCTCCCGCGAACTCCGTGCTGAACTCAAAAGACTTCATGACCAAGGACATACTGACCTATACATTGACTACCGTGCTGACTGCATCAAACCTAAGTCCCGCAATCCACCATCCAACATTCAACCCCTCATCACCCAACCCAACATCCAACCTACCATCAACCAAAACCAACCTCTCATCATCCAAAACTAGGCATGCACGCCCCTTAATTCCTCAATATCTACCAATGCTGATCTTAAATGCAAGCTAATTAATGCAAGAAGCATCGTAAACAAAATAACCGAACTCCTCCTCTTAATAAAAAC
>QLTV01002269.1:1955699-1965965 GCA_003457575.1 Thermophis baileyi
GCAGGTAGAAAAGGTCCAGCATGGCCGTTCCACCGAAGTCCAGCTCGCCGAAGTTGACGGTGGTCAGCTGTGCTCCGGCAGCCTCACAAGCTCGCACCAAGCACAGCAACGCTGTGACTTCAGGAAACATTGTCCTCGCTTCTCAGCCAGTGAGCACACAGGCCCAGTTGATGATCAATGAAGGTTTCTTGTTCTTGTCTTCAGGCTAAGGTGAGTTCAGCTGTTTCCCAGCGGCCGCGGCATACTTGCAGTTTCATTCTCCAAAGCCTTAGTTCAAAGTTTTGCTTTCAAGTAATTCTGTGCTTCAGACAGTTGAACTAGGCCTCCCACACCTCGGCCCAAAAATTTCTTCTGCAGCAAGGTTTTCCTGAAGGCCTCTGTAGCTAAAGGTTGCTTTGACACGGTTCCCGTTCTTTACAAAATCCCAGTCGGCGTTGACAAAAGCCTCTCGTAGCCTTTCTCTCCTCGTTTTCCCCCCAATGTTTCTCTCCCATTGAACTCTTAAGAATCGGCTAAGTTTCAACAACATAGCAAGCAGATCTCACAGACATTTTGGGAGTAATATGTTGTCTATTTTGACGAATTTCTTTGATGGTGGACCTAAAATGGCCATTGTGAAAAACTTTCTTTTTCACTTTCAGGGTCATTTGCAGTAAATTGGAATGGCTCTTATTACTTGCCATGTATCATCTTCATTGCAGGACCAGAAGATACACGTGGGTGTTCGTCTGAATGAAAGAGAAATGAAACAAAACAAAACAGAAGTTTCACAAAATACAATTAGTCATTTCTGTTGGTTCAAACTGAATATTAGGGACTGTTTTTAATCCTGTTTAGGATAGATAGGCTTATCACATATGAATCACTCATAAAGGCAGTTGGAAACTCTGCCTATTATAAAGTTAACATGTCCTTTGAGTTAGTTGAACTCCTGGTGGCTTTGTACACTTTTTGGTAATTATATGGAACTAGTGTGTCACTGGTGCCTTCTGATTTTTTTTTTAAGTTTCAAGTTTGGTTTACTGTTCTGGTATTCCCCAGAGGACCACTGTCCAAGTCCTAACCAGGCAGCAACATTTTCTTGTCTTCCAAATCCCAACAAGATCAACCAGTGCTGCCATCAGTACAAGCTGTTATTCCCATTACTTTAATAAAAAATAGCTATTGCAGATCCAAATGTGAGCAGATGGCCAAAGTGAAGAGGATTTTTTGGGGGGAGGGGGGTTGGTTTGGTTTGATTTTTAAATGAGTTCCCAGATACTAATTTCCCATTGAAACAATCAATTCTAGTAATATATCTTACTGAATTTATGTGGTGTTTCATCAGATCAATTGTAGGCTAAGTACTTTCACTATTTTGAACATTGCCACTTACTTTTTCTCAGTGTTGTTGGGAGTTTACTATCAGCTAGTACAAGGAATTTGTGAGTAATTTTCTGAAATATGCTCACAAAAAAACAATTTAATAAAGTGTATTAAGTTATTATAACTGTATAAAAACAATGGGTTTTATTTGTTGAAATAATAAAGTCTGCTTCTTTGGGGGAATATAGTACTTAAAGCAGAAAGCCAGCTGCATTTGTTTCCACACCAAAATATTGCAAGGAAAAGGGGAGAAGAAAGAAAAATAATTGGAATTTAATTTCTTTTTCCTACTATAGTAAGTTCTGTAGTCCCTTGAGAAGAATTCAAAATGGCAAAATACCACTATAAAAATAAAAAAGAGGTTCTTACTAATATTTTTAATAATTAGTTAGCAATTCAACTTATTTCTTATGAAAATGGACTATAACTCATAGAAGGCAAAAATGCTCTAAAGAATTGCAGAAAAGGGGTTTTAAAGATCTACTGTCTATGTGCATGTATATTTTGACATTGTCCTCTTTCTGGGTAGTGCAGTTTCAGTCTTAGTTTTATTTAACTTTCTGCTCATACTTCTTCCAATTATATGTAAATGATTTTTAATTTGTACAGATAAATTAGCCATAAGGTTTACAAAAAACGTGATTTAGAAAAGAGGAACATTGCAATCCTAAACATGTTTCATTATGCTCCTAATTAAGGAGCATAATTTTTTGTTGTTGTCATACCATAACGTTCAGTTTAGAAAAATATTTCAGGTGTAAATGGGCTTGGTGATCCTACTTGTGACAAGGTAACTGCAAATATACAACAAGCTTCTAGTCCCAATTATTGCATACAGTGGTGATAAACCTCATAAAACTATCAAATGTAGATGTTAATTTTTCAAATTTTCAGTTGCATTTCCCCCACCGTATCTTTGTGGTATATAAAAGTAGACACAGTAGAGATCCAAGTGGGTTTTTTTTTCCCGTCTTCACGAATTCTACCTCTGTTAGAAATGTAAAAAAATGTGGTTTGCCACATTATCATTAGTCTATAGTATTCATTAGTTATAGATATTCTGGAGGCAAGGTAGATTTTGCCCCAGATAACACAGAGGTCTTATACTGTACAATGATATAATCTATAGTGAAAATAGGTAAGAGACTGATGGTATAGTTAATGAACAGAGTCAAGGAAGCTATGAGACAAAAACCTTCTTTTATAAACTTTAAGTTCTTCCTTATTAAGGAAGACATGAAAATGCGTACATTCTAGCAAATCAAATACCTGTCAACAATAAAGCAAATTTTAAAAAAATTGGACAGCCCATTTCTGAGACAAAAAGATAAGCAATAAAACAATTACCTACAATAAAAATAGATAAAGTCTTCTGCTTTTATTACAGTCTGAGTCAAAAAAGATGACATGGCAGCTACATAACAAAGAAGGAAAAGATTATATAAAGTAAAAGAGTATAAAGTAAATAAATTCTTTGTGTCAAGTCTTTATACTAAAACTATTGGACCAATTCTTACTATTGACTCAGTATTTTCTGAGAGGACACTTCAAAAGTAAATCTATATATATATAAAAGCGAAAACCACTCACGCATTAATCATGAAATCTCCAGAACCGTACAGCCTACAAACTTGAAATTTGCCACGTATGTTCCTCTTGGCTTCTAGGTGCTCACTAAGAAAGGATTTTTCAAAATGACCATCGCAGCATGAGTATTTCTTATATGAATATTAACAAGCTTTGATGCTAAGGAGTTCTACTCCCCCCTCCCCACCTGAAAAGAAATCTGATCCAAATGCAAAACACAAGCAGAGGAGTTTCAGTTTTGCTTTTGCTTTCACAGCAGCAAGCAGCTTTACTACAGAACAGTTGAGCTAAGCCACGCTAGCCAGATGAATGCCAATGGATGCTGGTAGGCAGAGACAGATCCCCTAAGGGAAGCTGCCTGTTTCTCCCATGGCCAGTTCTATGTGGCATGCTCCAGAGTCAGTTCACCTGACAGCCTGGTCATCCTCCAGCCAGAGAACAAAACCAGGAATGTTGTTTACAGGGAGGTCCTTAAATTCATCTGAGGGATGAATTTAAAGTCTATGCTATGCAAATAATGTCTTCATCTGTAACAGAAACTTAACTTACCATCTCTAACGAAATAATACAGTCCCCTTTTTAACTACTCATTAATTTTCAAGTTTTAAGTGTCAATTTATCAAGCCCCATCACATAGTTTCGTAGCGAAGCACGGGTATCAGCTAGTTAAATATAATTCACAAAATATGGAGTTCTAAAAAGAAAAAGAAAAAAAGCTAAACCAAAAACAAACAAGATAAGTCACTGGTCCAATCAACTATCGGATCATGTTCTGAAAAAAAAAATCAAATAAAAAGCTTTTGAAGCCTAAGGGAAAAAAATGATACTACTTCCTACTCAATTCTAACTACCACATTCTGTTTGTTATAAGATCACAAAGGTCTATTACAGGGGTGGGTTCTGGATATTTTTGCTGCCAGTTCGCTCAGGGTCCCGCCGGGCATGCCCCCCCCCACAGCAATTAAAAAATAGCTTCTGTGCACGCACAGAAGCAAAAATTAGCTTCTGCGCATCCGTAGAAGCAAAATCCAAGATGGCAGCACCCACAGAGACACCGACAGAACCGGCTCCATGACATCATCACAGGTTTACTAACGGTTCTAAAGAACTGTATAGAACCAGTAGGAACCCACCTCTGGTCTATTATTATTTTGTACTTATGTTTCACTCTGTTTGCAGCTTCTCCAGATATACTTTCCAATCTGAGAAAGATCCCCAAGGCACATGTTTTCTAATCAATCATCTCCCACTTCCCTGAATGTATGTATCAGATTGTATCATACAATCTCCTTTCCTGATGGAGAGGAGATTGTATGATACAAACAAGACACATAGGACAGGAAGAGCCTGACTAGGTCATCAAAGTGAACTACTTTCCTCAACACAAATTAAAGCATTTCAGATGCCTCCACTTGAACACAAGCAGTGAAGAGAAGTCCACCATTTCTCTGTGTCCGGTCTGCCTCCATTCAGATCCTAAGAAGGGAAACCCCCAACTACGTTGGTTTAGAGAAGAGGTACTTTTACTAAAATCCGCGTAAAAGTTACACATTCAAAGTCACCCCAAATCCCTTCCCCCCAGGGTCCAGCACAAACCAATCAGCGTCCAATATGATGTTATGGGAAATCTCTTCAGCAGATGTTCAGCCTCTGGAATCCCAGGACGGTTGGCCTTGGAAAAGTCCAAACAATTCCACTCAGTTTATGGGTGAAAATCTCCCTTCCAATTCTCACAGGAATGCTTCACATCAGCTCTGTTCCCCATCCCAAATGCAGCCTTTCCTCATTTCCATGGCAGCTGAGAGCAAGCAAGCCACAAACCGTACACTGGAGTTCTGGCTGACATTCTGGGTTATTCATTCTGTGGTCAAACTATTGTTATTAAAGGGATGTTTGCAGTGGTGGGATTCAATTTTTTTTACTACCGGTTCTGTGGGCGTGCCTTGGTGGGCATGGCTTGGTGGGTGTGGCAGGAGAAGGATACTGTAAAATCTCCATTCCCAACCCACTTCAGGGGAAGTATACTGTAAAATCTCCATTCCCTCCCCACTCCAGGGGAAAGTTACTGCAAAATCCCCATTTCCTCCCGATCAGCTGGGACTCGGGAGGCAGAGAATAGATGGGGGTGGGGCCAGTCAGAGGTGGTATTTACCGGTTCTCCGAACTACTCAAAATTTCCGCTACCGGTTCTCCAGAACTGGTCAGAACCTGCTGAATCCCACTTCTGGATGTTTGTTGATGTTCAGTTGGTATCTGTCTTTGTGTAACTTCAGTCCATTATTATGCATTTTATGCTGTGGAAATAAAGTACCTTTTCATCTTCATCTTCAAGAGCCGAGGTGGCGCAGTGGTTAGAGTGCAGTACTGCAGGCTACTTCAGCTGACTGTTCAGCAGTTCAGCGGTTCAAATCTCACCGGCTCAAGGTTGACTCAGCCTTCCATCCTTCCGAGGTGGGTAAAATGAGGACCCAGATTGTTGGGGGCAATATGCTGACTCTGTGAACCGCTTAGAGAGTGCTGTAAAGCACTGTAAAGCGGTATATAAGTCTAAGTGCTATTGCTATTGCTATCTTTATGACAAACTTTCAGGTATTTTAAGATTGCTTTTATATTTCACCTCCATCATTATTTGTCAGGGCTAAATGTACCCCACTTCTTTTATCTCTCTTCATAAGGAATTAGTGACTTATCTCTTAATCACCCACTTTTCCCATTCTCTCTTTCTTTATAGGGTAGTGGACCTGGTACTTACAATGAGGTCTACTCAGCCTAGAATAGTATGGGACAATTACTTGCAATTTGGAAATTATATGCTGTTGAAGCAGCCTGAAATTGTATTTGCCTTCTTTGCAGCCATGTTACATCCTTCTCAGTGAGACAAGGTAGAACTTTCATAGAAATGCTTGAAAGGTTTTGTCTAACTAAAACCTCCAATCATTATGTCTTCATGCATCTTTAAAAGACCTGCAATTCACTTTTTGAAGCAGATTTGAATGGCATAATTTATATCTTCTCCAAAGTTGAAAGAGTGATAATTGGCAGTTTTGCTTTGTTATTTTATTTATTTTAATTCATATGCTCTCTACATCAATGCAAAATGCATTCATTGTTATTTCTGAGCAGGAAAGATTATTTTTAACAAGTGCAACAGACAGTTGCTCTTCATGAGAAGACTGCAAGATGGTGGTCTCCGGTGGTCCGAATCCAATGTTGAAGGTATAGGAACAATAACACTAATATATCTTCTACATCAGGGGTGTCAAACTCAATTTCATTGAGGGCCGCATCAGCATTGTGTTTGACCTTGGGCAGCCAGGGTGGGCATGGCCACCTCAATGCCACTTGTGTCAGGGGCGCCTGTGGTGGCCCGAATGCTCTGCCAGCAAAAACAGGCTCCCGAGCTCTGTTTTTGGTTGCGACAGCCTCCTGCAACCCTCTGCCAGCGAAAACAGAGCTCAGGAGAGCGTCACACGGCCCTCCCAAGCTATGTTTTCACTGGCAGAGGCACCGCAGGTCAGTCCTTCGCTGTTTCCAGGGTAGCCCCGTGGGCCAGATCTAAGCACCCCGTGGGCTGGATCTGGCCCCTGGGCCTTGAGTTTGACACCCCTGTTCTACATATTGTTCTGACCCAGCCTTAGCAGAAACAAGGAACAGACGCCTTGTCTGGAAAAACTCCTCTTTATTATCTCCTGTGAATTAATGGCATTCACACACCGAAAAGTTCAGGCAATAATCCTTCAAAGAGTTAACTGCAGTAACAGAACTTATCAGTTCCTTGAGATAATTGCCAGGCCATGAGCTCCCAGCCGAAAGGCTGCAAATTAATTTCTGGCAAGCAATCTTTGTTGCACCAAACACCATGTGGGCCAGGAGCTTCCAGCCAAAACTGTAAATTAAGTTCTGGCAAGCAGTCTCTGAGGCATGAAACACAATGAGCCAAATCTTCTGAAATCCAAATGGTTGTCTCCTACAACCACCACTCCCCTTTCCTTCTATTTATTCTCCAGCCAGGGAGGGGCCATTCAGCGTCTTCGTGTGCCTTGCTTCCTGAGTCAACTCAGTTGTTCTCCTCTCCTAACAGCTCTGTGCATACACACATCTGGAACAGGCCCCAATTGTTCTTCCTCCCCACTTATCTCAGCTTCCGAAGGCAGCTGCCTCTCCAGTGGCTGGGAAATGTTGGATGGCCCTAGCTCTATCTCTGCTTCTGATGAAGAGCATCCATCAGAGCCTTCCTCAGACTCCAGAACTGGCCCAAGTTCCTCCCCAACCTCCTCATCGTCCGAGTCTGCTACCAGCTCTGCTGGCAGCAAGCGGGCCACAACACATAGTCATTTACAAGCTTTTTTATTTTTTTCTTTCTACCACAGGAAAAGAGAAATATTAAACATAGTGATTTGGTGATATCTTAGGAAATTGCAAAGCATGTACTATATGTCCAAATACTTCTGTAACATTGTTCAAATGTCTTTGTGCAAAATAAAGGCATATAGTGTTATTCCAAAAAATTCTGGCATTTATTACAGTTACCAAATATGGAAGCATGGAAGAATCATTCGTTATACCCATTCTATTTGAGCATTGAACAAGGTCATCTCACCTAGCATGACTTCTTATATGAGCTAAATCTTCATGCCATTACTACTTTTTTGTGCATTTATTGTGAAGATGCATTATATAACATGTGCTTCAGAATCATACTGTTCCAGAATTTATTGCCATTATGGGGGATATAATCTAAATTCAGAAAAAAAAAACCTGGCAGTTATAATTTATAAGACAATTTGAGATCTTTAATATAAGAGAAAATTTAAGAGCAATGAACAGGACTGATCATACCAACCTGTCTAGTATTAATTTCATTTGCAAAGCTAGCAGAATATTTTAGTAGAATTTCATAAAGTTGTGGTTAATGTAAGGCACATGGCTGAAGCAGACACTTTGAACTATTTAATACAGAATCCTTTGTGATCATAAACCTGCTGAGATTTATTGTTCACCTGGATCACTTAAACACAAGAGTATAGCTTCTTTGTATTAAGGGGAGAAAGTAGTAACATTCTATCAGAAAGGAATTATTCTTTGTATTAAATCTTTAAGACTGTTCCTTTTTTTATTAGTTGAGATTCAGTTTGTGAGGGCCCTGTAGGTGTCTAAATCCTGATTCAGTTTCTGTGAAACTAGTTACATCAAACTGAGATGTTCTCAGTGGGCAAATTATTTGAAGTTATTGCCACCAGAAGAGATACAAGCCTTTTTAGAAACACTTACATTTTATCATACTCCTGATCTTTTAGGCTGTCATCAGTAAGTTAGCAAAACTCAGAAACTTTACATTAGCTTGAAGAGAATAACTGAGCTAAAGGTTCAAGGTGTTATTATATATTTACATATACAGTAGTATATGTAAATATATAGAAGTATACACTACATCATAGCAATAGCACTTATATATCGCTTCATAGTGCTTTAAAGCCCTCTCTAAAGAGTTTACAGACTCAGCATATTGCCTCCAACAATCTGGGTCCTCATTTTACCCACCTTGGAAGGTGGGAAGGCTGAGTCAACCTTGAGCCAGTGAGAATTGAACTGCCAAACTGCAGCCGGCAGTCAGCAGAAATAGCCTGCAGTATTGCATTCTAACCACTGTGCCACCATGGCTCATATCTTTAGTTTTATAATAAATTCTACCAAAAAAAATAACTTTTTTAAAAAAAAAATTACTATAGCATTATTCCATGGGTCTGGATCCTGATGGCCAGCAACCTCATGGCAGACCCAAGAAAAGGTGGATGGATCGCATGAAGGAGGACACAAAATATGTGGGTGTCACCCCTGAAGATGCCCTGGATCAACCAAAATGTAGATGGCTTTGCGGACCCTGCCATAGCGCAGGAATAATGCTTGGAGGAAGAAGAAGACTATAGCATTATTCTAAGAAGTGAAATAAATTGGTTCTCTGAACTTGATCGTTACCTTGAAGATGTTTCTTTAGACTAGGTAACATCTTCAGTGCTAGAAGGGAGTGCTGTTCATTTATATACAGTAGCTTGTCCTGTCAGTGTTGATGGAAGTGTGGTTTCTCCTTGGTAGTTCCTTGAATAAAGAATTGTTCACTGCTTGAATCTGTTAATCTTGGTGTCAATCCTTGCTTATCTGGGTGTTGATTTCTGGCTGAGGTCTTCTAATCTTTTTGTTTCCTTTTTAGCTTTTTTATTGGCTTTTTTGAATGATGTTTATAGGTTGTTTATCTTTTTTTCTTTGATGGTCAATTTGTTTGAACGTCAAGCTTCCAGGAATTCTCTAGTATTTGACACATTTCTGTTAAGAGCATAAAATCTGGACTACCACATGTATTTAGACAAGAATATCTATAGGACCGTGTATGAAAATCTGTAAAATAGTAAATGCAGAATTATACAGGTAGTCCTTGACTTATGACCACAATTAAGCCCAAAATTTCTGTTCCTAAGTGGATTTTGTTAAGTGAATTTTTCCCCATTTGATGACCTTTCTTGCCACAGTTGTTAAGTGAATCACCACAGTTGTTAAGTTAGTAACATGGTTGTGAATTTGGGTTCCTCAATGATTTTGCTTGTCAGAAGGTCACAAAAGATGATCCCATGACATCCCATGATCATCCTTGCAACTGTCATAAATTGCTAAGCATCCAAATTTTGATCATGTGACCACAGGGATGCTGCAATGTCATAAGTGTGAAAAACAGTCTTAAGTCACATTTTTCAGTGCTGTTGTAACAGTCACTAAATGAACTATTGTAAGTCTAAGAACTACCTCTAATCGAAGCCATCCCTTTTGTACATGATGTATATGAGATTAACATCCATAAAGGACAGGCTTTAGAATGCATCCACTGTCTTACAAAATGTTGATGTCCCTCTTTCTGGTCACATGACCACATTTTGGGTGCTTGGCAACCAGCATTTATGACCAGTTACAGTATCCCATAGTTACATAACTGTTTAGTGATTTTGTGCCAGTTTGTGGCATTCTTTTTGATACTTTCTAGCAAAATAAACCCATTCGGTAGATTGGATTTGCTTAATGATGGTGTGATTCACTTAACAACTGACATAAAATCAGTCAAAAATTGGGTTCATTGATTTGGGAGCCTTATAACCACAAGGTTCCAGTTGTGGTCATAAATTGAGGATCTCCTGTAATGTATATTTTTGGAAGCCAGATATTATAATCGATCTGTCACTGTTCCGTTCTTGTTCTCTCTCTCTCTCTCTCTCTCTCTCTCTCTCTCTCTCTCTCTCTCTCTCTCTCTCTCTCTCTTTCTCTCTCTTC
>QLTV01002269.1:2008242-2027166 GCA_003457575.1 Thermophis baileyi
AGAGACAGAGACAGAGACAGAGACAGAGAGACAGAGAGACAGAGAGACAGAGAGACAGAGAGACAGAGAGAGACAGAGACAGAGAGACAGAGAGACAGAGAGACAGAGACACAGAGAGAAAGAGAGTGACCTTTGCACAACTGCTTCTGTAGTTCTTTGGCATGCTTCTAGGTTAGAATGAACCAGTTGAGAAAGCATGTTACAGGCATTCAATATTTGTACAACTTTTAATATACTATGCTTGTTAAGGTTGTAAGATCATCATCAGTCAGTTGTGTTTCCCTGAGCCTGTGTCAAATCAAATGTGGTATTCCATAAGAATAATAGTCCTATTTTGATTTTTACTAATTTTATGTGTAGATCTAAGCATGCTTCTTTTTTTCCAACTAGCATACAATTGTTCTTGCTTAAACCGAAACTTCAGGGAGGTTCTGCTATAAAATGACTGGCTGTCATTTTCATCTATGTGCTTTGGTTCAACACAGCTTTTGGAATTAAAAAAGAATCCAGTGATTATAGTGTGTGTGGCTTTGCTGAATTTATTTCTAACTAAGCAGACATACTGAGCAATTTAACAAATCAGATAGAAGCATGAAGTTAGTCTTCATTTTTTGACTTGATACATAACAGGGTAGAAATCATATGGTTAATTATAAGTTTGGACATGCAGTACGCTGCTTCCAAAACTTCCATGTTGTGGTTGGAAAATCAATTCACCACAGATTCATTGTTTTCCCCATGCCCATTAACCCAAGTTAATATGCTACGGCATTTATTTGAACTGATATTTCAACTTATCGTTTGGAATGAATAAAGATTAAAATCAAGATACAAGGTTAATGTGTTTAAAATCCAAAATCATGTTTTTAAATTGCTACTGACTAAAGCTGAGCAATAAAGATGATCAGGCCTGTTAACCTTGCTTTATTTAAATTAAAATTCATTCTGAAGCATTGATCAGAAGATGCAATATTGCAATGCTGTATGTGACTTTGTTTTGTTTTGTTTTGTTGTGAACTTGAGAATGTTCAGAAATGAATCTAAGTGCTTTACAAAGAATTTCCTCCATTCTCCCTTCTATTCTAATAAACAGAATGGGAACATTTACAAGTTTTTTTTAATGGCATGCAAGCTACAAGTTCGTGCAAAAGACTCATGTGGCAGACTACTCAATTGTAATGTAACCAAGGTCATTCATAAAATAAAGAAATGCTGTCATTATTGCTACAAGGTCTTTTGAAGCTTTATCCTTTATTAAACAAACATTGTGCATATCACCAAGGACATTGTATACATATATGAACAGTGGGAAAGAAATGGATCTGGAAATACAATACTCAGCCATTAAGTATTTCTGACATTTACCCAGAAGAGAATTCATTAAAAATTATACTTTAAAACATATTTTGCATCACAGAGCAAACTTTTATAGAATAAAACAGATCAAATAAATCAATATAGAAGCAACTTCTGTTTAAGGACCCCAAATTATTCAGGTATTTGTAAACCAGCTGTACAGTACGCCCAACGGTACAGAACATGGGTTGATAAGTTACTGTCAACAGCTTAAGAAACATAAACTATTTTTTTTTAAGTTGGTAGAAGGACAGTCTTTTAGGGTGATGTTCGGCTGCAGGCTCACACTAGCCCATTGTAGAGTGGCTTCCATTAAAAAACATTGCCATTCTAGGGAACCAATCTCTTGGTAGCCACTAGCCAATCCCCATGAGATGAGCTTTGATTTAGATGCACTGCTAGCAGCTGGACTCAGTGTTAACCAACTCTGAGTAATAACTGCTTGTTCAAAAAGATTCCTACTATGCACAAAATAGGAGACAAATTAGTACTTGATGCTCTATATTCCCTTGGCTTAAAAAATGGTATGCTATATAAAATGCTGTGGAAGGAGAAGAACTGGGGTCCTAGATACCGTATGTCATTGTCCTACATATTTTTTGATTGTTTCCTTTTAAGCACTCAAAGCAAGGAGTCCAAGAAGAATGGCACTGGGAATTTAGTATAGGAAAAGAGCAAAGAATAGAATAGAATAGAATTTTTTATTGTCCAAGTGTGATTGGACACATAAGGAATTTGTCTTGGTGCATATGCTCTCAGTGTACATAAAAGAAAAGATAAGTTCGTCAAGAATCATAAGGTACAACACTTAATGATAGTCTGGGTACAAATAAGCAATCAAATCATAGTAGGAACCAGTCAATATAAATTGTAAGGATACAAGCAACAAAGTTACAGTTATACAATCATTTGTGGGAGGAGATGGGGGATGGGAACGATGAGAAGATTAATAGTAGTGCAGACTTAGTAAATAGTTTGACAGTGTTGAGGGAATTATTTGTTTAGCAGAGTGATGGCGTTCGGAGAAACACTGTTCTTGTGTCTAGTTGTTCTGGTGTGCAGTGCTCTATAGTGTCGTTTTGAGGGTAGCAGTTATAGAGGTGCAGATGACAGACTCAATAATTCCTCTGTAGAACTGAGTCAACAGCTCCTTGGGCAGTTTGAGCTTTCTGAGTTGGCGCAGAAATAACATTCTTTGTTGTGCTTTTTTGATGATGTTTTTGATGTTAGGTGTCCATTTTAGATCTTGCGATATGGTAGAACCTAGAAATTTGAAGGTCTCTACTGTTGATACTGTGTTGTCTAGTATTGTAAGAGGTGGAAGTATGGGCGGGTTTCTCCTAAAGTCTACCACCATTTCTACAGTTTTGAGTGTATTCAGTTCCAGGTTGTTCCAGTCGCACCACAAGGTTAGTTGTTCAACCTCCCGTCTGTATGAGGTTTACATTAGCATCAAATACAGAAATTCCCCACTAATGTTTACTTCTAGTTTTTATTCAGTTCAATTAAATAGAATTTGTTTTAGAAATATCCATAGCTGTAGACTGGAGAGAGAGAGCTGCTCACATTAAAATACTAAATACTAATCTGTTTTACAAAGACCAATTAAACTTTCTTTCCTCCTTCTCACCTGAATTTTTTAGGCTTTTAGTTTTAACTGTTTTTTTTTTTCCAAAAGGAAAGAGAATCAGAGATAAATTATTGAGACATATTTAATTGTAAGGCATTCAATAAATTTGTGTAAATTATCCTGTGTTTAGTTTTATAATAATCCATCCAGTGGGTGGCTTCTCATATTTCAGTTTAATCACCATGAAATAAAGCTATCAAGAGGCATTTCCTACTGTTAAGGGGAAATCTTGACCCTTGAAAAATGGATGGAGAAATTCTTTATTTCTGGAGAGATTCAGAAAGACAATCTGAATTGCCCATCATACTTTTTCCTCTCTCCACGAATGTGGTAGAATTTTCCAGATTATTGGTGCCTTGCTGTACTTTGCATCCCTGCCCTTCTTTTTATTCCCAATTCCCTCTATGAATCATTCACAGGTCCATAGCTGTTCAGTATAGTAGTTTCCCACCTCATATTCATAATGGCTATGGTAAGTCTTTCATTATTAAACCATTTAGAATGAACAGCTTCTCTGACAATATACTCATGCCAAAGCTTTGAAATGGTATGTCGGAGAAATACATTTCACATTTGCTGATTCCCTAAGAAAGGAAGAAAAGAAGAAGAAGTCTATCCTCCATCAAATTCACATTACGTTTCATGATGAGAATTTGAGCATGTTCTTCATGGTCCTAATATGAGGGTTAGCATTTTACCCAATAAAAGATCTTTTTCCCCCAGTAAAAGATTATGTGTGCACATCGCTACATTTTTCAGCAAGACAATAATTGAATGTTATCAGAGGTGGGTTCCTCCCGGTTCGGACCGGATTGCCCAAACTGGTAGTGACCTGCTGGTGACATCACAGTGACATCACGGATCTGGTTCAGTCGGTGCCGGTCCGTGGGCACCCCCAACTTTTTTTTTTTGAATTTTTTTGAATTTTTTTTTTGAATTTTTTTCCAGGTTTTTCTTCTTCTGTGCATGTGCAGAAGCCGAGTTGCCAGCACTGTGCATGTGTCGCCATCTTGTTTTTGGCTTTTTTTTTGAATTTTTTTCTGATTTTTCAGCACTGCGCATGCGCGCACGCACGAAGCACACGCGCGCCCACGAGGAAATGAACTGGCAGTGAGGTAAGTTAGAACCCACCTCTGAATGTTATAATAATAGGATGCTACTTTATCTTTATGTTTAAATTATTTCCCATAAAGCCACATATTAATTTATCTATGATTATATCTTAATAGGATTTTCAGGATTTATTAGGCTATAGTTTAGAGAAATGACACTTATTCATCCTTGAAATTTAATGATTATAATTATTATTATTTAGGAATTTCATGAAAATGTTAAAACCAGTTTAATACACACTAGTCGCATTTTCTAAAAACTTTGTAATAATGTTTAATCTATAACAGTGTAAATTCAAGTTTTCCAAAGCATTGAAACCCGTGATTCCCAAGGGAATCAAATTTAGGAATATTGTGGCTACTTCTGTGCTATGGGCTGCTGGTGTGCTGCTGTAGTCTTGTGATCTTCATTTTCAACATTCTGTGACAGTTTCCTATTCCCTCACCCCCTCCACCAAAAGGAAGGGGGAAGGAAGGGAGAGAGAAAAACAGGAAGAATAGGGAGGAAGGAATCCTTGTGCACCCTTCCCATCCCATGCTACTACCTCTGTCTGCATGCTTTCCCAACTTATGCTGATTTTCCTGCATGCCTTCTCCAACCCACACTACCCTACTGCATGCCTTCCCTGACCAGCACAGCATTTCTAGCATGCCTTTGATGCACCCTTCCCAACCTGTGCCACCTCTGCACACTTTTCTTTACCCAGATGGCACTTCTTCCACACCTCCATATTCCATTCCCACAGCCCCATGCACCCACTCATAACTTTGCTCATGCAGCAACTGCCATTCACCTGCCTGCTAGCTTTGGACTTGTAACTTCCTACTGGCTTCCCCACTGACTTTGTCCCAAGCTTTCCGCAAGCAAAGTAAATGGAGAAGCTGGCCAGAATTTGATGGAGGGCAGGAGGGCAGGAGGGCTTACTCTATCATAAGATGGGCAGTCAATAAATTATATAAATAATAAATAAATAAATCTGTATCCAAGAAAGACAGAGACATTTTTTTTCCTTTTTTTCCTTTACTTTTTCCTATCACAGTTTTATCTTGCTTTCTGTCTGACTTTTCAACTCTTTTTGTTTTTTATACTTTTTATTCATATAGAGCTGTGGTGGCATAGTGGTTAGAATGCAGTACTGTAAGCTACTTCTGTTGACTGCCGGCTGCCAGCAGTTCGGCAGTTTGATTCTCAAGGTTGACTCAGCCATCCATCCTTCCGAGGTGGGTAAAATGAGGACCCAAATTGTTGGGGCCAATATGCTGACTCTGTAAACTGCTTAGAGCAGCGGTTCTCAACCTGTGGGTCGCGACCCCTTTGGGGGTTGAACGACTCTTTCACAGGGGTCGCCGCGCGCGCTAGCCTGCCATCTTGGTGCAACCGTCACTCAGCAGGGGTGAAATGCTCCTGGTTCGGACGTGCCTGCGGGTCACCGGACAGCCAGTAGCGACGGAAGCAGGAGACTTCATCCACCCGCCCGGACGCTGGCATTTGGGTTCTTTTACCCTCTGCGCATGCAGAGCGGCAGGTGGGCGAAGTCTCCCGCTTCCGTCGCTACCAGCTGTCCGGCGACCTGCAGGCACGCCCGAACCGGGAACATTTCACCCCTGGTGCCACGCCCCCTTTGTCACCTCATCACATGCGGGGAGGGGGTGGGGAGAGGGTCGCGGCAGCGGGGAAGGGGTCATGGGGGGGTCGGGGCATTAGAAAGGTTGAGAACCACTGGCTTAGAGAGTGCTGTAAAGCACCATGAAACGGTATGTAAGTCTAAGTGTTATTGCTATTGCTATTTGACCAACAAGAAGTAACAAACAAACAAAAATCAGCAACTAGGTACAGAATCAGAGAAACTTGGGTAAGTGGGGAAGACGACATAAGAAACAAATGGAAAAGAGAATAACGAAACTATCATGGAAAACACTGAAACCCATAATCAGTGATTTCCAGTTTTCCCCACTATTGTCACAGTGAGAAAGAAGAAATCCTTTCCTGAAAAGTAACATATTTCTGTATTTTATTAAGGATTGCTGCCTTAATTAAATTAAATTAAGATAAGCAAGGATAAGTATGGTGTGAGAATGATGCCACCTTCTGCTCAATGCGAATCCCCAAATGAAACAAACTATGATTTTCAGCTATATCCTATTACCCCACATATTAACTCTGTTGTCACCATTGGATGGTAAAGAGCTATTATCCACTGATAACCCTTTACAAGTGCAGGGTATTCAAGAAGATGTATTCCTAGAGAAGTGTAAATCTAATTAGAATCTTAGTATCTACATATCAAACCATACAATTTTCTTCGTTTTAATTCACTTCTGTTGAATAATATGTTCTTGTAATTGTGAGTCAAATATTCAGTTCTTGGAACTCCTCTTAGCTAAAACATTTATAGATGATAGAAGAATTTTCTCCTTGTAATTTCTCCTTTCAGTGACATAGAAATCTTAGATGTGGTTAAGAACAAAAGCTAAGAGTAAAATATTACATGCTAGAATGATATTAAATTTTTTTACAGAGAAGATAAACCCACTAAAATGTCTGAATAATTTTATAGAAGAATATTTTCAAGCTGAAGAATGAAGAATGACAATAAAATTTAATTTATTCTGTATTCTAATAGGCATTATTCATTATTGTTTACCTTTAGTTGCATCCTTTAGTCATATTATAAGAAATGATGTACTTGATTGCTAATTGCTTATGCATTTAAATATAGCCACTCACAAAAGAATATAGAGCCATCACAGACTGGGAGAGATTAGAAATATTAGAAACAAAAAAATAAATATAAAATAAATGCAGATCACCAAAACTGAAAGCCAGCACTAATTTTAGAAGGCTAATTTTCCACAAGACCCTAAAAAAATTATCTGCTGGATCAAATAAAAAAAAATTCAGTATCCTTAATAATGATCAGTACAATGATTCTAGGAAACTTTAGAAGGCAAACAGAGCAAAGGTCTAAAAAGTTATCCTGCAAATAGGTATAGACAGAAGTAAAGTTTTTGTAGTTTACAGTTTGTTGTTTTCCTCAATGTGTGTACAGTGTCAATCTTTTATGAGACAGATTGCCATTCTCCGAATCATATAATTTTAGCATTATATATGCCTTTCTGATAAATCTTAATTGCTAATAATTGTCTTGGGTGTTTGATTTTTTTAAAAGTAGATTTAAATATGGATAAATATAGCTCTATGCTTCACAAATATGTGTAATGTCTTTTAGAGCCAACTCAGATGGTGTTCATCATTATATCTTGTCATAGTTGTCTCTTGAATATCCAACCAATTAATTTCACATGGTGGCTGTCCCGTATTGTATGAAGAGAGATACTATGTTAATTTACATAATGGATAAGCCTACAAATCTTTGTTGTATCATATTTAGCTAATTTTTTCTACACTTTAAAAAGTAGATGCCTGTGATCATTGTGGATGCTTTCCACTTGTTCTTTTTTATTTATTTTTTCATCTTATGGGTCCTCTATTTTTCTTATTCTTTAGATGCCTCACAGATGGAGCACCTTGATGGTATATATTTGCCTAAAATGTTCAGCAGCAATAACTGATGTATACACTATATTCTTTTAATTTCCTTAAATTTATCTCTTTAAATAATCAATTTACACCATAGGGATTTAGTAATTAGTCTCTACTAATGATGCTTATATATTTATGCACATGACTCCAGATTAAAAAAAAAATTACACCAAGCAGAAATGTCCATCTGTCTATAGAAAATGTCTGCCATTAGCTCCATGTGTTAGTTGTTTTAGTCATAGAAACTACTGTATGTAATCCAAGTAGCTATTTATTTTATCCTCTGCCTTCTTTGTTAACTTTGTTGGTAAAGCTGGGCTCACAATCTGCTTTTTGGTTTTGAGAGTGTCATGTGATCCCACTAATACGGTTGCAAGTCAAACTTAACAGTTTAGTCTGTTGTGAGAACCAATTAACTGCTGTTTATTTAATAAATCCTAGTTAAAGAAATAATAGCTTGCAATAGTATCCAAAACAAATCAAAGATGTCAAGTACAATGTTGACCATATTTATTGGGGCATAAGAATACACAGTTCAAAAGGGTTTATTCTAACCATATTTTAGCATATAATTACATTTTTTTCAATGTTAACAATAATAAAGATTCCATATCATCTCAACTACTTTATTTATAATACAAATATTTAATTATGGAACCAGATGTTGTGGTTATACTGTTAATCTTAGTCTTTGCAGATTGAAAACACCAGATTATTATATATGTTAAACTGAATATGTGTCACATAAATGGAAATGTTGACTTTATCAAATGATGTTTTTACTTATATCTCAACTTCCCATTATTTCCAATTATCATTTTCATGTACTAATTTTATGAAATAAATGTGTTAATCTTTAATAAATCCAGAAATGATTGGCTGAAGCTAGGGTAAGGATTAGTGGTTTAATGATGTACACTTAATTCATTGTGTTTTATTCAGTCCAAATAAGCAAACCATAGTTTAGCAAATGCATGAAATCCTTTCTATGTAAATTTTGTAGTAGTTGATTGATATAGTTGTTTCATGAAAACCATTACTTTATAATGTTATACAAAATTACAGTACTGAAATTGTAGCTGAAACAATGCAAGGCAACAATATATGTCCCCAAATAAAGTAAATAGATTTACTGTTTTTTAGCAGCATCACCCAAAGTATGTTTCTAAAACACAGAAAATGTTTTTTCTATTTATTCTATGTTATTCAAACTTTTTATCGAATATTAGGTCCTATTCTGATAAAGATAAGTAACAGCAATTTGGGCAGCAAATTTAATGGTGATATAGTTTCCTATCGTACTGGATAGTATTGCAATTACTGAATCCTGCCAATGTAAGTGATATCGCAGTGAACCCAGTGACTTCAATGGCTGCTGTCAAATCTAAGATTCTATGAACTTTCAGTTCAAGAGACTCTACCAGTGTAACTCTAGCATAGCACTAATTTTACATAACAATATATTTGCTTCTGGTAAAAGACTACACAGTCCAAAAATTATATCCAAAATCTACACGGTTGCACTACGTAGATTGTTTTTGTCCTGTCTTCCAATGCAAATAAGCAACATTTCTTGGCTCTGGAGAGGAAGGAGATAATTCTTCAAAAAAAAACTTGGAAAGGTGCTTTTTGGTAGATTTATTTTATTTTATTATTTTTTTATTTCGTCAGGCATGTATTAGATAACAGATATAAGTATAAACATAATTATGAATACATGAAATGGATACGAATAAAAGGGAACATTAGGGCAGGGACGGTAGGCATGCTGGTGCGCTTATGCACGCCCCTTAAAGACCTCTTAGGAATGGGGTGAGGTTGACAGTAGACAGTTTAAGGGTAAAGTTTTGAGGGTTTGGGGAAGAAACCACAGAGTCAGGTAGTGCATTCCAGGCATTAACGACTCTGTTACTGAAGTCGTATTTTCTGCAATCGAGTTTGGAGCGGTTTACCATAAGTTTGTATCTATTGTGTGCTCTTGTATTGTTGTGGTTGAAGCTGAAGTAGTCATTGACAGGTAGGACATTGTGGCAGATAATTTTATGTACTATGCTTAGGTAAGACTGAAGGCAGCGAAGTTCTAAGTTGTCTAATCCCAAAATCGCAAGTCTGGTGGCATAAGGTATTCTGTTGCGAGCAGAGGAGTGGAGGACTCTTCTTGTGAAATATCTCTGGACTCGTTCAATTGTATTAATGTCCGATATGCAGTGCAGGTTCCAGACAGATGAGCTGTATTCAAGAATTGGTCTAGCAAAAGTTTTGTATGCCCTAGTTTGTAGTTCAATATTACCGGAGAAGAAGCTACGCAAGATTAGGTTAACAACTTTTAATTGATTCTAGTTGTATGATCATTTGCAGTCTAGTTGAGAGAAAATATGCAGGCTGAATAGCCTCACATTGAAGATGAGAGCTTTTATTCTATAAGCATTCTATAAGCAGACTGAATACCTAAGTATTTAGAAACATTTATCCTGGATACTTGTCAATTCAGGAGACTTATGGATTGATCAGATGCACTTTGAAATCAATAAAAAAGCACAACTACTGAGATCATTGCATGGATCATTTTATCTATACGAATAATTCTACTGAATGACTAAGCACAATGTCAAAGCAAAAACATTTAGGCAGCCTTGCTGAGAGCCAATTCTTTCTTTCCTTTAACGTCTGAACTTTTACATTGTTGAAATCAGAAGTAGATAGGAAGTTAAATTTATGATAATTACTTCAATAAGATATAGAACACATTATAAGATGCCCTAGGGATGTATTAATCAAATTGGCACTGATGTTTACATGAATATACACAGAATAGCAAAGGCTTTACAAGTTGATTAGTGGACATTGATTGATTGATTGATTGATTGATTGATTGATTGATTGATTGATTGATTGATTTGTATAAAGGGCCAATCTGCCAAATCTGAGTGATGTAGAACTTCCCAATATGTAACTGGGATTAAATAAAACTGTACAATCAGTTTCATAGCAACAAATGGAAACAGGAATCACAACTAAGAACATTAATAATAATATGAAGAGGTCTGGAGGCAATTACAACTTTCTAGACTCAGGGAAAGTGCTATTCCAAAGGAAGGGACAACAATATAAAAAAGTAAGTTTACATGTGCCTACAGATGGCAATCTATAACCAAGAAAACATGTAGCCCAGCCTATTGGACTTTATTGAATGGATAGATATTACTTGAAGAAGGTACTCTCACAATGTCTACACTTAAAACATAAAGGGATTTAAAGGTGAAAACCAGCACTTTGAATTGTACCCAAGTGAAACTATCTATAGATGGCTTTTAATGATAAAACTTTTCTATTCATAAAGTGCATTTGCACCGTAATCAGTGATAAGATTTATAATAAATTATGTCACTTTAAAAAAATAATTTTGATAAAAATTATTATGAATTTTCTCCTACATTCTGTGAAATTTGGTTTCATCATAGCTGAAAGCCCTTATTTGGACTTATAAATAAATTGCTGGATAAATAAATAACCAAAACATATGCAATTCAGTTTTGAATGTGTTTTCCTATCTCTCTTAGTTTAGAATAAATAAACCTAGTGCATTATTTGTTCTACATTATTTTGCGGGATGAAAGTGTGGTGTAGCAATTAAGGATTTTAACTACTTACATACAGTATATAGAAGGCCACTTGGTAACTTTGAGCCAGATGTTCACTCTCAGTCCAAATTATTTCACAGGTTTGTTGTAGGGAGAAAATGGATGATGGGTATTATGTACTTTGCATTGAATTTCAGCAAAAAAGTAGGATATAAATCTATCAAAAGCTAGTTATGAATTTCAGAACAATGTGTTAACTAAAGGAAATAGTAAACGTTTGGTTTTTCATTAATACTTGAATTTTTACTTCAGTGTTATTTTAAACAAGTAGCTATGACAGCTTGTTGCGTTTTGGCATAATTTCAGTATGTCCTGCCATTGATTTCTATGAGATTTTTCACTAGTCTCTTTTAAAAGCAAGGGTATGGCCAATTCTAGCATTAGTGATATAAAATAATAGCCTTAATATTACCCAAAATAAATCTTAAAATACTGTGGCCTTCCTTCTCAACTTTTCTTTTCTATATATTATACAAAAATAATAAAGAAAAAGAGATGTTGGTAGAGAACTTTTTTTCATTATTATTATTGCATATAAATTGCCCTTTTTTCTTTTTCTTTTTTCTTTTTGTTCAGAGATGTTGTAGTCTAATATTCATGAACAGCCTTCTCAAAGATTTCACCCTCAGCCTGAATGTAGCTATGACAACTAAGTCAAGGTCCAGTGATTCCAATTAGAGAGGTTTTCTCATGAAGGTAAAACATACTGTGCTTCTTGACAATTCTGTATTAGGTCACAATTATTGTTAACAGGTTTATCTCAAAAGGGGACAGATGTAACTACAGTCTTCTTCACTTATTTAAACATTGTGACAAAAAAAACCTGGCTGATGTCATCTACCATTGTCATTGTAGTTTTACAATAGGGGACAAAAAGCCATAATTATCAGCTACTTTATTCTTGTTTTCACACTGCATATATTTATAGAAAAATAAGTAAATAAATAAATAAAGCAGGTATCTTGAAAATTCTTTAGAAAGGGACAAAAAGCATTAAAATTATAGTATCTTGAGTTTTTTTTTTTTAAAGTATCCTAAATTCAGTGTGTGAGGTGCCAGAAGTGCATATCTTGCCTTACTATGAATGCATCGATTTGCCTCAGGCAAACTGCTCCAATATGAGTAATACTGGAACCATTTATAGCACAGGAGATCCTAACCTACAGTGAAAATTTCTAATCCAGATGTAGGTTATTTATATATTTAGTGAAAGCAAAGATCATATAGCACAGTGATGTTCACTGAAATTGTACATTTAAAATATCTGCCCAAGATCTCAGTACTGATGAAGCTTTATTATAGTTTCTCCCTGATATTCAATATGGACTAGGAAATGATTATTCATATAGTAGTACTTACCTCCTTTCTTATTAGAGAAACGGTAGAAACCACAATGAGTAACTGTTACCTAAAATGCAAATTATTTTGTAATCTCATAGCAAGAATAACTAACATAAAAATGTCAAGTTTTTAAATGCCATTTCTGCTAAGAAATCAAATTCCTTCTGGTGTAAAAACTGTATTTTTCCAATACATACAATATTTTGAAAGGCAATTATCTGCTTTTAAATGCCACAATTAAAACTATTTCTTGGGTTGGATAGAGTCACTATCCCAAGACCACCCAGCTGTCTTTGTGCTTAAGATAGGACTAGAATTTACCATCACCCTGTTTCTGGTCTAGTTTCTTAAACACTATAACAAATAGTCTCATATTGCACACAAGGCTGACCAAATCTATCTATCTATCTATATCTATCTATCTATCTATCTATCTATCTATCTATCTATCTATCTATCTATCTATCTATCTATCTATCTATCTATCTATCTATCTATCTATCTATCGGACTAGAATTTACCATCACCCTGTTTCTGGTCTAGTTTCTTAAACACTATAACAAATAGTCTCATATTGCACACAAGGCTGACCAAATCTATCTATCTATCTATATCTATCTATCTATCTCTTCCTTCCTTCCTTCCTTCCTTCCTTCCTTCCTTCCTTCCTTCCTTCCTTCCTTCCTTTTCTGTATTTACCGGTATCTCAGTCTCATGATTAGAATAAAACTAGATTCATTTCTCTTCTTTATATTTATGCATATCCTAGCAATGTCAAAGAATTTTGTTAGGCTCTCATTTTTAAGCAAATGGTCCTCTTCACATTTCCCAGATTTATGCGAAGAACAGAAGACAGTTATTCTGTAGATTTTGCATTCTTTAGATTCTGTGTTTGGCATAAAATTGCATATGTATATTCTATAAGAAAACATTCTATAAGAAAATAACCATATTTTGTTTGCATTTTTGAAAAGCAGAATGAAATAGAAGACATAGCCAAATGAATTACCTTTTGAGAAGAGATCAAGAAGTTTTGATTCATAATTTTACAAATTGTCATCTTTTCTTTAGAATAATGAGAAATTTGTTCATTTCATATTTAACCTTTTTTCATCTCAGCTGACCGTTCCATCCTATTCTACTTATTTAAATGTCTGATAAAAAAAGTTTATGTGGATATTTGTATGAATTTTGTTCTGGTTTTCACTACATGAAATTTGGTACTTAATTATAAAATAACTGCATTGGAAATTAAATTTATGGCACTTCTGTAATAAATGCAGTTTTAAGACATTTTTAAATTGCATTTTTAGTTGTGAATTGTGCCACAAAATGTTGAAAAGGAGATGAGTGTGTACATATATAATAAATATTTGTATACATTTAACACATTCAAAACTAGCATATTTGTCCATAAAGAGCCGAGGTGGCGCAGTGGTTAGAGTGCAGCACTGCAGGCTACTTCAGCTGACTGCTAGCTGCAGCTCGGCAGTTCAAATCTCACCAGGCTCAAGGTTGACTCAGCCTTCCATCCTTCCGAGGTGGGTAAAATGAGGACCCAGATTGTTGGGGGCAATATGCTGACTCTGTGAACTGCTTAGAGAGGGCTGTAAAGCACTGTAAAGCGGTATATAAGTCTAACTGCTATTACTAAAGTCTTATAATCCTAATTTCTATTTATCTCTGCTCTGTAGTCATCTTGTTACTAAATAAAAAAGCCTTTCTCTTTCTTTTTCTATCTCTCTTATACAAATTTTTCACCTTTTGGTTTTCATTGTTTTCTTTTGTCATTCCAATTAAACAATTCAAGACAGCTTACAACTTTCAAATAAATAATAAAAATATGATTAACACAATTAGCAAATAAAACAATTCAAAAGTAATATTTTAGAATATTTTAGAAAGTTTTAAGTTAATATTTTGTTTAATGAAAGTATTTGTACCAATGATCATCAAACAAGAGCCATCTATAGAAAGAGAGTTCTAAATCTCCTGAATACTAAAAATTTACTTCCTATCTTTATAATCACAGTTATGAAATTTATTGATAGACAGTCAGACAGATGATAGATATAGAATATATCAATATCTTCAGTCTGCTTCCTTCACCATAAGGAAAGAAATACATGAGCATAAAATGACAGGAATAGAACCATCTTTACTTTCATCTCATTTGGTCTTGAACATATTAAACTTCACAAGAATACAAAAACAAATATCTACAGTATCTATCATCTATTTATCTATCTATCTATCTATCTATCTATCATCTCTCTATCTATCTATCTATCTATCTATCTATCTATCTATCTATCTATCTATCTATCTATCTATATGGGCGCCGGGAATTTTTTTATTTTTATTTTTTGAATTTTTTTGAATTTTTTTTCCTTCTGAGCATGCGCAGAAGCAAACTTCCGGCACTGTGCATGTGGTTGGCATCTTTTTTTTTTGGCTTTGGTTTTTTTATTTTATTTTTATTTTTTTGGATTTTTTGTTACTGCGCATGCGCGCGCGAGTGAAGCGGCACGGGAGGGAGCGAACCGGCAGCGAGGTAAGTTGGAACCCACCCCTGTATCTATCTATCTATCTATCTATCTATCTATCTATCTATCTATCTATCTATCTATCTATCTATCTATCTATCTATCTATCTATCTATCATCTACTTATCACTGTTGGTAACTTACAAAATGATAAAAAGATAATTATAAAAACAGTTAAAATTTATAAGACTGAAGTAACAACTAAGACCAAGGGAATGGATAACACAGGACTGAAGTCTTTTTTCTTACTCTATCATCCACCTCCAGTGAAAAGCATCCCCATCAGGGCCCAGAAGGCCAGAAAGATCTTCACAATTTTCCACAGGATGGGCACTTCAGCATAAAAAGTTCTTGTCCTTAACCCTGGAAGCCAAAGTTCCTTGACAGTTAGGATCTGCAGCAAGCCCCTTCCACTGAAGCAAGTGGGGCCGATCAATCCCATTGGAGTGAGGTGGTGCTTCAAATAACCTGGGCCCATGCCATAAGTAAAAGAAATCAAAGGTTTTGAGTAATCCATAAATAAACATTCTACTGTTGGCGAACATTTAGTAAAGTGAAAGTAATAGATTAGAAGTGGATATTTTTGGGAGATAAGTTTAAATTATGTTCCTTTTTATTTCATTGCTAATTAACGTTTTTCATTTGTTTCTCAAAAGTTTTAGGCACCTAATTGTCTCTTGCATTTTGCATCATCGGTATTCACATTATGGTAACCCATTGACATCTGGAAGGAGTGACTCCTGAGTGAAGGAAGAGAAAATGAGTACATCCAATTCCTCTATAACATAGCTTTCTATTCAAATATCAAAGCAATTTTCAAAGGTGGTTAAGCTTTATTAGTTCTGTTTTACAGTTGGTCTAACTAAGTAAAGGAATTTCAAATGATTTTCCACATGAGCCGAGGTAGATTAAATGTGGATTTCTCACTTCCAAGATCAAGCTTATTTTTGCAGCTTTGATTCAGAACTGTTATTAAACCTCGTCCACCTCAAATTATATTTGTGGTCTTCATTTATTCCAGATAGAACAGAGTAATTCAAGTTCATTAGTAATTACAGTTAAAAGTAAGGTTTCTTGCTATACCAGATTCCCAATATTCATTCTTCCTTCTTTCTTTGTAGAAATCTGTCAAGGTTTTATAATTTGCCTTGTGTGTATAATTTGTATGTTCAGAAGTTCCATAGACTGGAATAACATGGAAAGCAAATAATCGTTAGAGAGTTTATCCATCACTGGTAGCATCTAATCTTTCTTATTGCCAAGATTCGAAGTTAGCATAGTGATTAATATAACATAGATTATCCCATGGATATGTCTTAAAAGATACTACTGTTATTCAGGGGCTCCTACAGAAGAAAATGCACATATAACAGTCAATATATTATCAAGATAAGTATTGATCTCAAACAGAAAAATAGCCAGACTCCAAAGTAGTAGTGATTAATATGGGTTTAATAGCCCATATTCTTAGTTTTCATAATTAACATCCCTTGAAGAAGAAAAAAAAATTACTACAGGCAGGGTATCTTACAATAAATATAAGTTGTATCAGTATCTTACAATAAATATAATGTGGAAAGGTTCCTTCAGAAGGCATTTGATATATCAGAAATACCACTTTTACAAGATAAGACTTGGCTAGTTACACTGTTGTTTTCCATTGCTTGTTTATTAATTACTAGCTGAATACCCGTGCTCCGCTATGAAACTATGTGATCGGGCTTGATAAATCGACACTTACAGCTTGAAAATTAATGAGTAGTTACGATCGACCTCTCCTCTCCCCTTCTCTCCCTCAGCCTTGCCACACAGAAATGTCTCCTATCCTATCCCCTTCTCTCCCTCAGGCTTGCCCCACAGAATCCTCCCCTATCCTATCCCCTTCTCTCCCTCAGACTTGCCCCACAGAATCCTCCCCTATACTATCCCCTTCTCTCCCTCAGACTTGCCCCACAGAAGCCTCCCCTGTCATATACCCTTCTCTCCCTCAGCCTTGCCATACAGAAGCCTCCCCTATACTATCCCCTTCTCTCCCTCAGCCTTGCCCCACAGAAGCCTCCCCTATCCTATCCCCTTCTCTCCCTCAGGCTTTCTATCCCCTTCTCTCCCTCAGCCTTGCCCCACAGAAGCCTCTCCTATGCTATTCCATTCTCTCCAAAGTTATTTTCAAGTTGGGAGGGGGAGTAGAAAGCCTCTCCTATCCTATCCCCTTCTCTCCCTCAGCCTTGCCCCACAGAATCCTCCCCTATCCTATCCCCTTCTCCCCCTCAGCCTTGCCCCACAGAAGCCTCTCCTATGCTATTCCATTCTCTCCAAAGTTATTTTCAAGTTGGGAGGGGGAGTAGAACGTCTAACTAATTAGCATCAGAGCAAGTTAATAATAATATAAGAAATACTAATGATATGATGGTCATTTTGAAAAATCCTTTCTTAGCGAGCACCTAGAAGCCAAGAGGAACATACGTGCCAAATTTCAAGTTTGTAGGCTTTATGGTTCTGGAGATTTCGTGATCACGGCGTGAGTGGTTTAAGCTTTTATATAGAGAGATTAAGGCTACTCAGTTTAATAATCACTTTGTGCACTGTACAATATTTAAAAAAAGAAGCACAATACTCAAAAAAAGAAGGAAGGACACAACAATGGGTATAATTATATAACAAAGAAAGACAATACATGTGTGTGGGGGGGTGTGGGGGTGTAAATTAGTGGTTTAAAGCAGGGGTCACCAATCAGTGGTGGGTTTCAAATTTTTTTACTACTAGTTCTGTGGGCGTGGCTTGGTGGGCGTGGTGTGGCTTGGTGGGCGTGGCTTGGTGGGCATGGCAGGGGAAGGATACTGTAAAATCTCCATTCCCACCCCACTCCAGGGGAAGGATACTGCAAAATCTCCATTCCCTCCCCACTCCAGGGGAAGGTTACTGCAAAATCCTCATTTCCTCCCGATCAGCTGGGACTCAGGAGGCAGAGAATAGATGGGGGCAGGGCCAGTCAGAGGTGGTATTTACTGGTTCTCCGAACTACTCAAAATTTCTGCTACCGGTTCTCCAAACTACTCAAAATTTCCGCTACCGGTTCTCCAGAACTGGTCAGAACCTGCTGAAACCCACCTCTGTCACCAACCTTTTGGACCTCAGGGACCACTAAATTCAAAATTTTAAATCCCGTGGACCACTAATACAAATACAGCGTGCCGCTTGCTGAAGTGCCTGGACTCCCAGTGACGGGATGGGGTCCTTCAGGCACTTAGCTTGGCTGCCTGTTTCTGCAACCTTAAACACTCAAAGAGCCATTTGGACCTGTTTCCCACAGAAAACAAAACACAGGGATCTCTCATCTCTCTCTCTCCCCTCCATTCTCTATTTGTCTGTCTCTCTCATCTCTCTCTCTCTCTCTCTCTCTCTCTTTCCTCTCTCTCTCTGGCTCTCCTCTCTCTCTCCGCTCTCTCCCCCTCTCTCGCCTCCCCTTCTCCCCCCTCCTCTCTCTCTCTCTCTCTCCTCTCTCTCCCCCCCTCTCTCTCTCTCTCTCCTCTCTCTCCCCCCTCTCTCTTTGTCTGTCTGTCTCTCATTTCTTTCTCTCTCTCTCCTCCCCTCTCTTTGTCTGTCTCTCTCATCTCTCTCCCCTGTCTCTTCTCTCTCTCATCTCTCTCTCCCCCCTCTTTGTCTGTCTTTGTCATCTCTCTCTCATATCTATCTCCCCCTCTCTCTTTCTCTCTCTTCTCTCTCTCCCCCTCTCTTTGTCTCTCTCTCGCATCTC
>QLTV01002269.1:2027648-2067178 GCA_003457575.1 Thermophis baileyi
CTCTCTCTCTCTCTCTCTCTCTCATCTCTCTCTCCCCCTCTCTCTTTCTTTCTCTGTCTCTCTCATCTCTCTCTCTCTCTCTCATCTCCCCCTCTCTTTCTCTCTCTCTCTCATCTCTCTCTCCCCCTCTCTCTCTCTCTCTCATCTCTCTCTCTCCCCCCCTCTTTGTCTGTCTCTCTCCCTCCTCCCCCTCCCCCCCCCCTCTCTCTCTCTCTCTCTCTCTCTCTCTCTCTCTCTCTCTCTCTCTCTCTCTCTCTCTCTCTCTCTCTCTCTCTCTCTCTCTCCTTGAAGAGCAAATGGGGGTGCTCTGATTCTCCGGTGCTCTCTGGGTCTCACGGGTGCTTCTTCAGCCTTTGTTGGTGCTGGATGCACCTTGGTCACTGGGGGAGAAGCACAACCTGCTCTCTGCCCTGACACACTTGCCCAACTCACCTGCAGCTGATGCTCCGCATTGTAATGGGCTCCAGGAGGAGAAGGGGATGCCGTCTCTCCCATTGTGAAGCATGCTAAATTTAAATGCTGTGCAAGAGCAGCAGGCAGGCCATGGAGGCGCCAACAGCAGCGGTGTAGAGAAACAGCCGGGTCAGGCCAGTGTCTTGGGGCTGAGAGGAAGTCGTGCATCTGCCTGAGAGACCGAGGTGCACAGAGCACCAACAAGGCCCAGAAGAAATGCCTGCCAGACCCAGCAAGAGATGAAGTTTTGCTCCTGCTCTGGAATATGGAGAGAATCTCCATCCCCCGCCTTTCCCTTCTCTGGCCAGGCGAGGAGTGACAGGGAGGGGGAGGGGTGGGGCCAGCCACTGTTGGGTTCAGCTGACAGGAAGCCACAGCAGAGGGAATAAAGAGCCGCGGGTTGCCGACACCCGTTGCTTCAGCCTGCCTGCGCCGCCACCCCCCCCGCCACAACAGCACCATTACGTAGTTTTGGTCGGCGAGGGCTGCACTACTCCTTGCACGTTGCACCACCTGCAAAGTTGCAAGTTGCACATACCTCCCTCTATGGTGGAGATTTCCAGCCCCACCATGAGCTGCCTGGCTGGTCCCATATTCCAGAGCTCTAGTCACAGCACTGGCCATTGGTCATCCCGGAACAGCTCCTCCACCCAGGTGCGCTGCTGACCACCAAAAGTTTCTCGCAGACCACCAGTAATCCGCAGACCACCGGTTGGTGACCTCTGGTTTAAAGGATTGCAAGCTGAGCAAGTTTGAACTGCTGGAGGTATGCCATTTTAGGGGATAGGCATTGTGATGAAGAAGACTATTTCATGGATATTATCAGATGATATTTTTTAACAGGAAGGTCATGAAGGACATATACTGTGTCAGATTTTATGGTACAAGCAGAAATCCTGGGAGAAAATGGTTCCTCTGACAAGTCCTAAGCTAGGAAGAGCTTTATAGTTGACCACCAACACACTGGATTGAACTGGTTCAGCTGGACTCAAATTACACAGCTCAGTATAATCTATGTACTGATGTATGTACAATTTTTATCTAAAAAAAGAAAGGTTGGAGACGAGAAGAAAATTGTGCAGAATTGGTGGGTCCAGCAATGGTTTCTGGAGGAGTAGTAATACTGGCAGGGAAACCATTCCCTCAGTCAAGGATGATTTTCCCATGAGATAGATCCAACCACATGTCATCTTAACCAATGAGAGGAAACATGGATCTAATAAACTTGGTTAACAGTCTCAAGGGTCTTGTTTGTTTGTTTGTTTGTTTAGAAATAGAAATAACAGAGTTGGAAGTGACCTTGGAGGTCTTCTAGTCCAACCCCCTGCTTAGGCAGGAAACCCTACACCACTTCAGACAAATGGTTATCCAACATCTTCTTAAAAACGTCCAGTGCTGGAGCACCCACAACTTCTGGAGGCAAGTTGTTCCACTGATTAATTGTTCTAACTGTCAGGAAATTTATCCTTAGTTCTAAGTTGCTTCTCTCCTTGATTAGTTTCCACCCATTGCTTCTTGTCCTACCCTCAGGAGCTTTGGAGAATAGTTTGACTCCCTCTTCTTTGTGGCAGCCCCTGAGATATTGGAACACTGCTATCATGTCTCCCCTAGTCCTTCTTTTCATTAAACTAGACATACCCAGTTCCTGCAACCATTCTTCATTTGTTTATTTATTTATTTATTAAATTTATATTACCGCCTATTCGCACATAGCGGCTAAAGACGGCTTACAGAATATAAAACCCCATATAAAAACAATAAAACTAATAAAAGAAAATTTCCTCAAAAGTCATAAGATCAAAGGTCAGTGGAACAACTTGCCTCCAGATGTTGAGGGGGCTCCATCACTGGAAGTTATTAAGAAGAGATTGGATAGCCATTTGTCTAGAATGGTATAGTTTCTCCTGCTTGAGCAAGGGGTTAGACTAGAAGAACTCCAAGCTCCCTTCTATTAATGTGTATTCTATTTCTCAGATAACATGATAAGATTGTGTTTTGGTTAACAAAATTGGACCTGCCCAGAGTTTAACTCTAATTGACTCCAACATATGCCTAAAGTGTGTCTCACAGTGCCCCTATAAAATATTTCTGGGATTCCTCCCTTCTCAGCAGGGAACAGGTGACTTTAAACAGGACCATAGATTGTGGTGTGCTGGAGTTGGTTCATATTAGCTCATAAGAATGATCATTACATTTTCTGGAATTTTGCAAGCTGGTTGACAGCAAAGCTGACCCACGGCACTTATCATACCACTCCGCAGTTTTGCAACTAGTGGTGTGGCAATGGAGTTGGCAAAGTCAACAGAGCAGCTATAATTGTATGTGGAAGCCCATTACAAAGCATTCATACTAAATTATTTCAAATCACAGATAGAGAAAGCAAGAAAAAGGGAGGGAGATAGCTTACAGTAGTCACACTCAATGTAGCCTTTCCTGAAACTGCAGCAAAGAAAATTGCGTGCAAAGCCTTATTTATAATGGCTTCAAGCACAGATTGCACGATCATTATTCTACAATAAGAGCATGTGTTACTCTTCCTGATATTAAGCAGGCTTCCTTTCTAAAGACTGTTTTATAACAGAAATCTGGTAAATGGTGCATGACAGCATGAACCAAAACATGTCATATTTTAGCACTAAGTTAACAAAACCAGGAGGAAATGCTATTTTCTAAAGAAAAAGTTATAAAAAAATAGTAAGTTTTTTTCTGGGAATCACCTGCAAATATGAAAAATCTATCCCCAAACCCAGTCTAAGTATGTTTTAATAAACAGACTGAGATGCATATAGTGACCTTACTTTGTTGCATTAAAACTGTCAAGTTCAAATGAAAACCCTTTATAAAATGTTTGAAAGCTTTTTGAGAGAAAATGTAATTTTAAAACATGCTGGAGCTATGGAAACATTTTTATTTTTTATTTTTAACTGAGCTCCAACATATTGTATAGGTTGTTATTGTAACATATTTATGTACTTCTGAGTTTCCATTCTTACGAAAATTAACCCTAGATTTTTCCCTTCAGCTCATACATTGTTTGTTGCTTCTAGGAATCATTGTACAGCATCATATGAGGTTTGTTATCCTTATATTTTACCCTCCCAACAAACCCAATGGGACAGCTTAGATGGATGTACTGGAATCAGGGACAAAGTCCTGCTTTCTCCAGTTGGCTAATGGTGTCATTGTTCTCTTCTTAGGTTGCACAGTTTTTAGAGGTTAAGGCAGAGGTGGGTTCCTGCCAGTTTGGACCGGCTCTATAGAATCGGTAGCGGGAATTCCCCCCCCCGCTCGCCGAACTGGCAGTGATGGCCGGCTGGACACGCCCCGAACCGGCTCTCTCGGCAGCGCCATAGGCAACGTCATCTTGTTTTTTGCTTCTGCACATGCACAGAAGCTTGGTTTTTACCACTGTGCATCCACCCGCACTTGTGTGGTATGCCCGCGTGGCACACAAGGTGCACGCACTCACGCAGCGCATGAGGAAGTGAACCAGCAGCGAGGTAAGTTAAGGAGTCTGAAGACTGAAAGGCTAAGATTCTTTGCTTAAAGTTTGAAATTCATTGATTGCTGAGACAATAATTTTGTTCAAAGCTAATCAAATTAATTATGGTTTTTGCATTTATATGCTATCCTTTGGATGTCATTTATACTATTTTCAGGGCAAACGTATTAAAAAAAAGTTAAACTGAACAATAATAGTAGAACCAAGTCCTCGGTATATTCAGAGGTGGGATTTTACCGGTTCTAACAGGTTCACTAGAACCGGTGGTTAACTTTTTAAGCAGTTCAGAGAACTGGTTGTTAGAAGAAATCTCCTTTTGTTTTTTTCCACTTTACAGGGTTAATCCTGTAAGGAATTACAACATTCTGGTGTTGTTTCTATAGTTTAATCTTTATTGCCCTGCTTACAGAAACTGCCTCTCCTACCCTTATTACATTCTTGGCAGTACGCCTAGACTTACTGTCTCCGGAGTTTTTCTTCTTCTTTGCGTGACTTTCTTAAAGGGGAAGGACTATTTTAAGCTTTTTACACTGCTGTTGGGAGGAAATACTCCCCTGTTGGAGTTCTTCCAGCAGAGAGCTGCCGGAAAGAAGCTTTTAATGACAAGGAACCAAGATGAGTGACATTCAGCAAGGCTCCTTGGCTAGCTAGAAAGATTGACATTCAAACGTGAGTTTACATACCCTTTCTGACTTTTGGTCTAAAACTGGTTTTTGGTGAAGTTTAATTCTGTGCTTGGTGATGTTTAATCCTGTGTTTATTGATGGGATAATTTTCCCTATTCAGCTTTGTTTGGAAGGAAAAATGTTAATCTCTGTTCCTGAAAAGAAGCAGCTTCAGAAATCCTGCTAGTTCCTGTGTCTATTTGTTCTGGTAACTGGTTTAACAAGCAACAGCTACTGTGTTTGCTCCTTTGCTTCATTCTAGTTAGGCTTATCTCAAGTGCTTTTTCTATCTGGGGAGTGGGGTCTTCCTTCACTGTTTTAGTGGTTCTTGGCACTGTCCTTTTGGGGTGTACTTCCAAGAGGCAGGATGCAAGCTTGGCACTGATTTTTTACTGCCTTTCTGGGGGGCATGTGATCTTTCCTTAAATCTGGATGATTTCCTTAGGATATCTTATGAAGTGAGTGAGACCAACTGGTATCTTTAAGTGGTGCAAATGGATCTAAGGATTAAATGACCTCTCTGCTAAAGGGTTTCACTTTATGAGCAAGAGTTGGCTGCTGATAGTTATCATTGCATTTTAACTATTTTAATTCCTCAAGGTGCTCTGACACCCTGCCTGATTTGTAACTCCAGCTTCCAGGTATTTCTAATCTAATGATTGGTATTTAGGGCAGCTTTTTGCAAGCAAAGAAGCTTTTTGTATTTTTGTACAGGTAATCCTTGACTTACAACAGTTCATTTAGTGACTATTCAAAGTTACAATGGCACTGAAAAAAGTGACTTATGACCGTTTTTCACACTTATGACCGTTGCAGCATCCCCACGGTCACGAGAGGCCAGGCGAGGAGAAGCGCCCCTCGACATGTGTGACGTCAAGTTGGCCATGTCAACCCAGTCACATGACCACCTGGCCATGCCGGGTGCACATAGGGACTACTCAGAGGGCTGAAAAAATGATTTTTGACCGGTCCTTGCACTTACGACTGTCCTCACATTTTACGTTTTGCGCCCTATCTTGTCACCGTGGTGGAGAGAAGCACCGCAGTTGTAAAATGAGTGACACGGTTGTTAAGAATGCTGCAACGGTCATAAATGTGAGGACGGTCATAAGTACGAGGACCGGTCGTGAGAGGACATGTCATAATTCACTTTTTTCAGCCCTCTGAGTAGTCCCTATACACGTAGCCACGCCCACCTGGTCACATGACCAGCTAGCCACGCCCTCCCAGTCACATGACCAGCTAGCCATGCCCACCAAGCCACGTCTCCAAATAAGCCACGCCCACAGAACTGGTTGTTAAAAAATTTGAATCCCACCACTGGGTATATTCCAGTACTAGGCCATGAAGTAAGGAATGAATAAAGGTTGAGGCATTGCATATAATTGTGCAAAATATAAAATAATATAAAGGCCTTTTGCTGTGTTTTGCACATGCAATGCATGTAAAAAAGACGTGAGGCATTAATTACACGGTCACAACTGCTATCTTGACTTTTTCATGGCCTTCCTCTGTGTTCCTGCCAGTTTTGTACCAAATCTATTCAAACAATTAAGTTTCATTTTCCCCCCTAACATTTTGGAAATAAGAGAGTATCCAGAGAACAATAACATTGGAAATAATTAATTTTTTTAAAAAAAGAATAATAAAATTTCAATAAGGTTAAAAAAATTCAGCCGAAATTAAATATTGGATGGTTTATTTTATTTTATAATTTGTATTATAAACTCTATTCTATTCAAAGTTATAATTCTAAATCAGTGTAAAAGGATAGAAAAATGTATTCATTGATTGATTATGTGCTTAAAGTCAGAGTCTACTCTTACTGACCACACAGATTTTCTTCATGACAAATTGGTCATTCAGCTCTTCCAATAGTGTGCCCATCACCGCAGTAATTGAATCTATCAACAGAATAACTAAACATTAATTAAAAAAACACAATAGTAACTTTGGTGTAATGGTTAATGCATGCCTTACGCACATAGTCATTTGGGTAATGTTGGGCCAGTCATATCTCTCATACCTAGGAAGCAGACAGTGACAAATTGCTTCAAAATTATGCCAAGAATACTGCAGAGATTGGCTTGAAGATTAATACGTTCCTGCAAATTATCACCTTGACATCCAAGCATTTGACAGAAAAACAGTCTTCAGTTTTAAAGTGTAGAGGGAATATCTTGTTACCAAGAAGACTGAGCTTCAGAAGGTTCAGATCATGGATCAGTCTACAAAGAAGGATGCTTACAAAAAGCATTCTGAATATAAATGTAGAAAAATTAATATCTACAAATCATGGAAATGTGTAACATTTCATCTATACAATTTTTTTTCCAATGATACCCTGGCTAAATAACCATTGTTTTAAAAAAGAAAATGGTAATTGAGATTTGAAATATTAAAAAATATTTCAAGATGAACGGCGATACAACATCTTCTTTATTTTTGAGTGGGAAGTGGAAAATATATGTGAAAGGGCAAATAATTATCTGGGGTTTGTTTTGCTCATAAAGAAAACCGATGTTACAAAAAGATGTACTATTCAGATATGTATATTGTACAGTACTACAAAGTGTGAATTTCCTTTGTGATAAATTGATGTTTTCATTAATATAGTTAATATCTGCTATAGTTGTTGTATTATGCATCTGTAAAATAACTGGCATATAAATTACAGTTGCAACCAGTTCAGAATTTTATTCCAATGATCTTGAATGGTAATTGAATATATGTAATATATGAAGACATAGAGGTAAGAGTTCAAGAATTTTGCTCATGTCTTCATTTTTAAAAATAAGAATTCAGTGACATGTACATTGGATGAGTTTTTTTTTTTTGCCTCAGCTGAATTTAAAGTATTTCAATAGTCAAAAATAGAAGTTATTTTCAGAGCCAACCAGGTGAAAGAAATTAAGCATACTCTTTATAGTAGGAGAAATGTTAAACTGTCATGGCTAGACATTTAAATTAAATTTCTATTAACATTTCTTTGTCTATGTTCTCATAATCTTGACAGTCCTGCAAACCTGTTATATCAAATATAACTTATTTTGTTGACCAAAGGCTGGTAATTTAGGTTTATTAATAAATACTCTAGTTTTAAGGCCAAAATGGATCCTTTTTATTGGGTGTAAAGAATGCCTTTGATACAGCTCATGCATTTATTTACTGCATATTCATTCTTCAGAATGTTATTATCTCTGGATTATTTTTCTAATGGAGCACAGTGTTTAATTCTTGTCCAGAAATACAACTGAGCATTAATGCAAGTGAGTTTATTGGGATTTAATGGGATCAAGTCCTCTCTCCTCTTTGTTTTGTTTTTTAAATTGGAAAGAGTTGAAAAGCATAGAGGTCTACAGGAAGCAGTTTTGATTCACCAGGATCAAAGTATCAGGTAAAGTAAAGCCACATGGTTCTTTCATGCTTGGCAGGGAGGAAGGAGCATGTTACTTTTCAAAGCTGCCACAAGATATTTTTCCTGATCCTTTAGTGAAGCAAAGCTTCACCTTGAAACAGCTTTTTTTCTCTGTATATCAGAGGTGGGTTGCTGCCGGTTCGGACCGATTCATTAGAACCGGTAGCGGAAATTTACTGCCGCTCGCCGAACCGGCAGCAAAGACTGGCAGTCCACGCTCCTGAACCAGTCCTCCGGTCGCCACAGCTTGAAAAATAACCCTCTGCACATGCGCAAAGGCTTCTGTGCATGTGCAGAGGGTCATTTCTGGGTCTTTTGTGTGACACGACAGGGGCGCATGCACGCGCGAAGCAAAACACGCACTTCTGTCGCGATCAGAACCGGTAGGGAAGGTAAGTAGAACCCACCCCTGCTGTATATGCCTTTGGCATCTTTAGCATGTACAATTTGGCTGTTTGGGAGTATGAAGAAATCTTTTTTCACAAGCACCAATTATTAAAATTAGTTGAGGATTTAGGAGCCAGGTCTATATATTTTAAATCCTTATCTAAACCGATGTTAAGGTCTGAACCATTGTAATCATGATTATACTGTAATATTGACAGAATAATATTCTTGGGATAGAAGTGTCTGGAGTATCATGCAATAGATATTAGATGCAATTCTGTGTTAGAAACCACTATCTTTCCTTCATGTGACATGTGTGATACATATTAACAAGAGGTGAGGCTTTCATTCTTAGTGTTGAACAGTAATTTCTTCAGGTAAAACTTCTTTGAACATCTAGATATAAGCATCCACACTTAAGAAAATCTTCTAGAACCAGAGAATGCAACATGTTCTTTACAAAATAAAACATCTATAGGATCAGGGGTGGGTTCTGGATCCATTTGCTGCCGGTTCTCTCAGGGTTGTGTTGTGCGCGCGTGCACGAAGCACGTGTGCGCCCCCGCAGCAATAAAAAACTAGCTTCTATGCATGCGCAGAAGCAAAATCCAAGATGGCGGCACCCATGGAACACACTGAAAGAACCGGTTCTGGGACGCCATCATCGGTTTACTAATGGTTCTAAAGAACCGGTTAGAACTGGTAGGAACCCACCTCTGTATAGGATATATTTATAAAGCTTACTAGCATGCTTTATAAGATATTCCAGGGAAACATAGAATAAGGAACTACAGTTAAATAGAAAACTATTTCGGCAACTGTATGTAACATTTCTTAAAATTATAATTAATGTGTTCTTAGTTATTGACTGATACCTTAGAATTTATTTTTTAAAAAATTCTGTTTAAATCATCATCGTTATCATATTTTGTAGTTAGTTTTTAATTATAATAGTAACAATAATGTTTTATTTTGTTCTGGAAGAGTTTATTGATACTTTGCATGCATATGAATGTTTTAAAAACTAAGAAAGACATGGGTACTCTGTGTTTGTATGATAAAATAACTTATCAAACTAGGCTGGGAGAATACAATAATTAGAATAATTCACTTCTGATTCATTGTTTGAAGAAGCACTTGACTACCAAATATTCTATTTGAATGACTAATTAATAACTTTGTGATAAATGATTGTTTTTTCATAATTTTATGTTATTATATAAAGTAACCACATTATCAACAATTTAAGAGTATAACATGCTATGGATACGTAGATAAAACTAGGAATGCATGCTTCTCTGTATGCTTTCCACCTTCTCCCAAAAAGGAAGAAAAAAAGAAAAGAAAAAGAAATATTATACTGAAAATATAACATAATATATATAAATGACTTTGGTAGATATTTTAAATGTTATTTTAACTTTGTGGATTTGCTACATGTTACAATACATGTTTGTATAGTTTCACTCAACTCTTACAGTACAATATGACACATATCTACTTAGAACTAAGATGATTCATTTCAGTTGTTGCAAATTATTCTAAGAAACATGCTAATAGGAATGCAGTATCAAGGTTCCCGGTAGTTTCTTATCTAAGTACTGATCATACCCCCAACAACATGGTTTTAGCAAGGTGTCTGCAACTTATACTTCCACTTTCTGCTTTGGAAAATAGTCATATTCTTCTTTGATAATATTAGGCAGCCTTTTCCTCGAAGATTAAGTGTGTGTGTATGTGCAGGGGGGAACAGAACTCAAATTAGTAAATGTTTTATTTTATGTCTTGATAGATTGAGCTAGTTTTTAAAGGAGAGGCAATATTATTACTACTATGATACTTGCTGTTCAAGAATTTGATAGGGTCATAAGGTCCTTTGCTGCCTTATGAAAATACCAAAACTAGAGAATAATTTCCTTACAAGATGAAATAAAATAGCTGGTTTTAAGTATGAGCAGCATTAATTGACTGCAAAAAGTTCAGCCTTACAAAGACTTTATAGAAATAATAATAGGAGGCTTCAAAAAGGCATGCATGCACACACACAGAGGAAAAAAATTCACCAAAATCACTGATGTAAAATGAGTGTAAATTTATTGCGCAGAGAATATATTAATTTTTTTAAGTCTTAAGGTTAATATGGAGAGGCAGAAAAAGGAGTAGCAGGAAAGGGCAAATGAATGTATTACAATAAAAATGTCAAGGAAGAGGAAGAGGAGGAGGACAGGAAGGTCCTTAGAAGCCTTCAAAAAGGTCAGATCTGGACAATAAGAATGAGGAAGAATTTTGTTCTTCTACAATAACATTAATGCTCCTTTGGTCTTACTCAAAAGTGTGTCAACATGTTAGGAACAGAAGTCACTTGCACAACAGCTCCTTAACAAAGGGATATATGCAGTGGCGGGATTCAAATAATTTAACAACAGGTTCTGTGGGTGTGGGTAGGTGGGTGTGGCTAGGTGGTCATGTGACTGGGTGGGCATGGCCAACTCGACACCATTTCTTTGCCCTAATTACTGTTTTAAGTATAAAAAAAGATATACCAAAAGGTAGTTTATTTTATGCATTTAATACTTAAATAAGAATAAGAGGTACACAAAACTAGATTTTGTTACAAGAGTTACAATATGAATGAAAAACTATACAAAACTATACAAGTTTTACAATATGAATAAAAACTATTTATATAAAACTACACAAGAGTTTTACAATATGAATGAAAAACTATTTATACAAAACGGGGCCGGCTACATGCCAAGGTGATCCGACCGGGGTAGGCAGGCACTGCCCGGGTGGGAGACAGGCGCAAGCCTACGGGACCGGCTGCATGCCGAGGTGATCTGACCGGGGTAGGCTGCCGCCGCCCGGGTGGGAGTCAGGCGCAAGCCTACGGTGCCAGCTTCAGGGCGAGGCACTCCGACGGGGGTAGGCCATGGCCGGCGGCCGGGCGGGCACAGGTCGACCACCCTTCCCAGCCCCGCTTCCCTGAGGGGGCACCAGGCTGTGCTTACCTGTTCTGCTGCTGGAGCAGTCAGGAGTAGCCAAGGTGCGCGTTCGGGAGCAGGCCAAGACGAGTGGGAGGCTGCCACATCGTAGGCCGCGGCAAAGGCAGGCAAGCAGGCTGGGCCGCATGGCCACGTGGTCGAGGCAAGGGAACCAAAGAGCAGCTGCAGCTATGCCGCGGTGTGACTCTAAGGCAGGGGTGTCAGACTCAATTTCATGGAGGGCCACATCAGGGCTATGGTTGATGTCGGGGGGCTGGATGGGCATGGCCGACTGGGTGGGTGTAGCCGACCGGGTAGGTGTGGCCAGCTCAACACCGCTCATTGGGCATGGCCGGCTGGGTGGGCGTGGCCAACTGGGTGGGCATGGCCATCTTAATGCCGCTCACTGGGCGTGCCTGACTCAGGACGGAACAAGTCATACTGGCTAACTTGATGTGGGGACAATTTGGTGCCCCACAAGCTCCTCACCTCCCCAAGCTGCTGGCAGCCTAGTGCATGCGGGCACACACATACACACATTCCAAGTTTGGTGACTTTTATCCACATAGGAAGGAGAGAGCCTTCTCCCCTATCCCAGCATGATTGGCAGTTTGTAAGCTCAAATGTGGACAAAAGTCTCCAAACATGGAATGGTATATATGTGTGTGTGTGTGTGCGCGCGCGCACATGTGTGTGTGCATAGCACGCCAAAGGAGATGTTCTTCTCCCAATCCCAGACATTTGGCATTTCCCTGTCTGGTGCATCCTCCCAGCAAAGGAGGAGGCAGAAGACACTGCTGCTTTGTGTGGAACCGTGGAGGAGAAAGTTTGCGGGAAGCAGTTTCCTCTGAGTCCAACTTCTGCCTTGACAAATCTCTGGAGAGCAAGAGGAGGAGGCAGGGGAGCAGGGCTCCTTGGTCCTGCATGAGGGAGGCTGGCTCTTCTCGAAAGGGAATCCCTATTTCCAATTATGAGTGGTAAGGATGCTAGCTTGTTGGGGCAGCCTTCTCTCATGCTTTTATCTGTATTAGTGTAATTTCTAATAAAATTATAAATATAAATTTTGGGAATCCTGCTCCTGGCTTATCTGGGTGAAAGATTAGTGACTCACTGAAACCTGTTAGCTTTGGAAATGATACAATGATTATTTGAAACTTTGCAATTATTGGCATCCCTTTAAGTTTTCTACCACAACAGAGGGCAACTTCTGAGGTGGCGCAGTGGTTAGAGTGCAGTACTGCAGGCTACTTCAGCTGACTGTTAGCTGCAGCTCAGCGGTTCAAATCTCACCGGCTCAAGGTTGACTCAGCCTTCCATCCTTCCGAGGTGGGTAAAATGAGGACCCAGATTGTTGGGGGCAATATGCTAACTCTGTAAACCGCTTAGAGAGGGCTGTAAAGCACTATGAAGCGGTATATAAGTCTAACTGCTATTGCTATTGCTATTGCTAATCTAGGTAGATCAGCTTGATAACACAAACAAAGCAACTCATCTTTAGATGGAATCCTTCATTAAGGCAAATTCAGGCCAACTCTGCACAGGCCAAGTGCCTTAGTGAAGTATGGCTTCTGATGTTTATATATTTATGAGTAATGCTGTCAAACAGGCAGTGATATCCTATCCACACATCCTAGATACCACAATTGAAATAGAGATTAAATTGTGAGCATTTATACTAGGAGGAGTTTCTCCAGCCTTTTCTTTCCAGTTTAAAACCACTGTTTCTAAGTATTTCAATTTCTATTGCAAGAATGTCAATGGCTCTCACATTATGATTCACACAACAAAAATAATATTTATAATTCACTGGACTCAGTTACATTTATATAGAAAAGGATTACCAAAACAGCAATCCATTGGAGATGTAACAAGGATAATGCTTCTATAAAACACATGTATTTACAATTCTTTACTAATGCTTTATTAAGTTTGGGAAAAATTATTGGATTGCATAAATATAATTATATGACAAAAGCAAACATTTCTCTCCAACATCCAAGAAGCCCAGAAATAAAGTTCAAAATGCCTGAAATATCCATCCAAAGTTTATTTTTACAGGCAATGCTGGTTAGATCCCTAGGGACTCCATTGACTTCCAGACATTTTCCACAAAGCCTTGGAACATGGTATGCTTTGGGGGCCCAGGGGGCAAGGGGATGGGGGTTCATGGGAGAGGATGCCTATCAGGTGTTGGGTGTCAGTGATTTAACATGTGTGCTTTGCCAATAAAGGGTTTTGGGTTTTGGGCCTCTGGTGGGTATCTCCTGTGCCACCTTCGCTGTACCCTGGAGCAAGGCCTTCCCCTTTTTACTTCCATTCCAGAGCCCTGGGCAGCAGTGGGCAAGCACCCAGTCCAGCCCTCCAGCACTGGGATTCAGCAGCTGACTCAAGCCCAGCCCAGCTTCCTCGAGTGGGCATCCGCTTACCTCCTTCCATAAGGGAAAAGCTGTTGCCAGTGCCTGGCACAGAGGCAAAGGTGGAGAAGTGATGGTCTGCGTGCAGAGGATAAGGTGGAGAAGCGAGGGTTGGGTCGGGCACGGAGGAGAAGGTGTAGGAAGGAGAATCCGGGCACAGAAGTGGAAAAGCGAATGGGAGAATGGGGAGGCGAAAGTGTAGAAATGAGAATCCAGGCGCAGAAATGAAAAAGCAAGGGGGAGAATGGGGAAGCGAAGGTGTAGGAATGAAAACCCAGGTGCAGAAATGGAAAAGCGAGGGGGAGAATGGGAAAGTGAAGGTGTAGGAAGGAGAATCCAGGTGCAGGAGAAGTGTGGGGGAGAATGGGGAAGTGAAGGCGTAGGAATGAGAATCCAGGTGCAGAAGTGAAGAAGCGAAGGAGAGAATGCAGAGGTGAAGGCCAGGTGAAGAAGCGAGGCAAGACCGGGTGCAAAGGTGAGGGGCCGGGCACAGAGACGCAGGCCAGTTGGCCGGGCGGGCCGAGGCAGACAAGCTTCAGCTGTTGCTGAAAAAGCGAAGCATGCACACGCGCGCACGCTGGTATGGGGCGGGCTGATGCGATGCGGGCTGGTCCCTTGCATTTCCCAGGATGTCCCCACGGACCGGATTTAACCGCTTTGTAGGCTGGATCCTGCCCGCGGGCCTTGAGTTTGACACCCCTGCTCTAAGGCACCAGACAAGATGTGCGAAGCCAATAAGTAGTGGCTGGGCAGGGCGGGGCAGGGCCAGCCAGCAATTTAACAACCGGTTCGGCCGAAGTGGTGCGAACCGGTTGAATCCCACAACTGGATATATGTCCTTATATATCAATCCCACATGAATGATGCTTCTTGCCTTAATATAATTTCATTTCAGAAACTACTTAGCACTGCATTTAGAATATGGCCAGTGGTCACTAGGACTATAGTGACTATAGCAGTATAGATTTTTGAAATTTAAACTAATGAGAGGCAGGAAACAGGGAGACACAGAGATGACCTTGTTTAATCTGAAGAGAAAGGTCTGCCATAGCTGGAGAGTAAGGAGATTTAGTGCAGGATAAATAGCACTTTATTTTATATGTATGGCTCATATATGTAACTATTTTCATACTGAGTCTTACTTGTTATATGTGGTATAGTTTTAACTACGCTTTTTGTGAAGAAGGGAATTAATTATTTGTATGCTAGTATTTTGAAATTATTTTCCATCTGAAAGTCAAAAATGGGAGGATAGGATAATCACAATCTACCAGTATACATTACATCATACAAATTAACAAGAACTGAGTTACGGTGTGAGAACAAATAAAAAGGGAAAGTTAAGAAGAGGTAAATGTAAAGAAATTACATATTTTGCTTTTTGGCTTACCTAAACAAAACACATCTGAAAAGAAACAAGCAATTTGTTTCAAAAAAAAAGTATAATGCATGTAGAGTTCTGCATTTTAGCCTGTGCAACACTTGGGAAAACAAGCTCTAAAAAGCAAAGAAAGAAGCTTTAGAAAATCCTTATAAAATCCCTTTAAAAATATTTCATATTCTGAGAGAAAAAAAAATTGATAAACACAAGGGCTGAGTGACAAATCAGAGAAGCAGAACATCCAGGAATATAGCCAAAGCGGAGATCCAAAGTAAATAGATAGGACACTTTGAAAAAGCAGAGTTCCAAATAAAAACAAAGCATACACAATCGAGGAGGCAGATTAAATGGTGATTACAAGCTGAATGAAGGCAACATACAAACTGAGGGAGACCTTCAAGAAAAAAAGATCCAAAAGGACATTAAATAACAAAGTGTCAGGTTTGTGAACATAAAGCAGTCTTCTCTTAAATTAGAAACCTACATGGAATGCAACCTACAAAAGATGGGGGTAATCCCAGCAGATGTTCTTTGTGGAACACTGTGACTACAGCGCAAGTAAAGAAAGATCAAAATGGAGATTCACAGAATGCTAGTGACTTCATGCAGATAGAACTGGGCAAAATTGGTCTGAGTCTTTTGCACTCCATTTCATCCAAAGAAATAAAAATGAAAAAGGTTGTCCCATTTCCTCTTCATTTTCTTCTTCTATTACAGCTGGGAAAGGAAGGACCGGTAGATATAAAGTTTAAAAAAAAAAAAAAACAGACAAACAGCACTACAGAAGCAACTACTCCATTGAAATCAGTGCAGTGAAGAACAGTGGGAGTTCAAACAGCACAAAAATTGAATAACTCTTCTCAGCATGGATCACAATTTCCTGCAGAATTAATCTCTCTCTCTCTCTCTCTCTCTCTCTCTCTCTCTCTCTCCTTCGTTCTCTCTTGTGTGTGTGCATGTATGTCTGGGTGTATTCACCTGCTTGGTATGAATGAAACATGCTCTGTGACTTGAGTATAACAAACTCTGATCCCAAAGTAAGTAACTTTCTAAGCCAAATTAATGCTATACTTTTATATTTCCTTTCTACCAAGTATATTAGAATTTTAAAATTAATCTTTGCACTGTGGTTACCGATATAGAAAATGTATTAAAAGCAAGCAAAGTCATGGACTGGTTGCTTGATGGATATTTGCTATGAAATGTCAGGAGTATGTATGATCACTGTAGAGCTGTGTTGGCACAGTGGGGAATAAGTCACCACTGTTTTCTATAATAACTTAAAATTTGCTTAAGCAGTTAAGTACTTGGCATGGCCTTGTCTAAGCTTTATATCATTAATTTATTGTTGGACCCAAAAGATATGATCTTGGACTTTATTGCTAAGTTTCGTAAAATTGCTAGGTCATTGCTTCAATGCCTGTATTGCAAACAAGCAAACAAATAAAAAAAAATGTTAACTCACCATTGTTGAGCCCTCAAAGATCTAATAAAGGAGACTATTTGTAGTTCAGGGTTGACATGAGGGCTCTTTGGTACTCTCTGAACTTGCTTGTTTTCTTGCAGACGTTTCATTACCCAAACTAGGTAACATCTTCAGTGCTAGCACTAATGGTGTTACCTAGTTTGGGTAATGAAACGTCTGCAAGAAAACAAGCAAGCTCAGAGAGCACCAATGATCTATTATCTCAAAGATCTCAACTTCTTTGAATGAAAAAGCCTGCATAATCCTACAAAAGGTTCCTTCAGTTACACTATTAACAAAGCTGCTTAAATTGTAAATTAGGTTTAACCACATATAGCAAAGGATTATTTTTGTGTGTGTGTGGTCCATTTGTCTTCTTTATGCTACATACTTTGACTGTGGAAAGGCAACTGAATGACAGACTAAATCCCTCCCCCTATTCTACTTGGTGTTCCTCTCAGATACCAGGAATCTAAGGAATAGTAGCAGTAATAACCTGAAGATGATTCAGTCCCTGTTGAAGTTGTATTCCACTCCTTTCATAAATTGGTGAACAACAAATCCATAGATACTCAAGCAGACTATTTTTAAGAAAGCTTTAACATTAGCTAGAAATATCTTTGTCTTTCTTGTTAGTGAAATGCTTTTTTAAAAGGTGAAAGTGGAAGGGTGCTCCCACACCACTACAGATAAATGAAAAACAATGTTTACATAACCAAACAAAAGGCTCATGTGATTACAAGATAAAAATCTGTCTCAAATACTTACTGTTGCTTTAATTTTAAATATACCAGATGCTCAGAGACAGCATGTAGAATAAAGTCAAGTTGTTAAAAGAAAGATATTTCTTGGGTAGGGGGGCCCTTGCTCCTCTCTTAATATAAATCAGATATGCTTGCAGATGTATGCATAGACAGCCTCCAAAGGAAAAATGCCCTTCCTTGTTGCTATGTTAAATGGAATGCATTTATTTGCTCCTAATGAATTTTGCCAGTAAATGCAACATTATAATTGCAATACAAGTCCCATTCCGGTGATTATTATGGAAACTTACAAGAACGATTCATTGTGATCTGCTTAAAATAACTTCTGAAGCCAAGACTCTAGATAACAATTACAATGTTCTAACTTTCTAAAGCATCGTTTCCTTAAAAATAACTGCCATTTTCTCTAAAGCTATTCAAGTCTTTTATTGCTCCATGAATTTGAAGTAATCAGTTCATAGTGTCATTTGTCACGCTTTCATACATATTCATGGACCATTAACAAAAATGCTCAAAAAAACAGGTAAATAGAACTTGTGACATAGACACGTCTTCTTTTAGGAGTGTAGCCTGGGGCTTTGTATGTAGTTATAAGTCCCAGCAATTGCAGCCATCTCTCAGAGTACTACATTTCCAGAATCCTGAAATCCTTTTCTATTATATACTCCACCAAACTGTATTTATTGCAAAATAGGAAATAGGGATAACTGATACATGTTTTTTTTAATCTTAATCAAGAATATGTTATGCTATTTATAAGTTACTCCCAGGAAACCACAGCTTCTTCCATGTAAACAATTGACTGATTTCAAGATGGTACATACATTTACATGTAAACTTTTTGCAACTCTGTCTGAACCAGTCTACACATTTTTCATCCATTTACATAATAAGAAGATAAGGATTGAAGCATTTATTTGGCTGAATAGTATGTCTTTGAAATAAATCTTAATTTCTAAATAATATTTGATTATATTCAACAAATTATAATTCTATAACATTTTATTTTATTTTTGAATTTACAGTGTTTTCCTGGATGGCCCTTTCAAGACACATGATATGTAAAATGAAAATGTAAAATGAAAATCTAAGATACAGGGGATAAATATATTAAATATATTTCATTTTATGTTTTAGTAAGACATTATCAAGTTTAGTAGAGTTTCTTCTTCAAGTGTTTCAGTTCATCATAGTGTAAACTGGGTTGTCATACACAATTTCCACAAATCTCATAATCAAGGAATCATCATAGATCATGACCACAATTTAAAAAATGGTGTAGGGAGATGAGAGAAAATACTACTATGGGAATAATGAAAGGAGACTTTAAGATGAAAATTATAAGACTCCATTTTATTTCCAATGTGAGCTGTAAATAAAATGAGGGCAACATCATGAAGATATGTAATGAAAACAGTAACAACAATCACTGTTACAAACTAATGGTTCTTAAAATTGAGGTAATTTCCCCCAAGAGGGTAATTTGGACATATCCTGGGAATAATGGAGAATTTGTAATTGTTTGTTTGTGAATCAAGTATTCAGTTTGGGAGTGCTGCTGCTGAGACGTTTGGGTAAAACCACAAAGTTTTGTTTTTGTTTTTGTTTTGGATGGGGGTAATGACATTAATTAAGACCAAGGAAAGGGGTAACTAAGTCAAACGGTTTAAGAACTTCTGTTACAGAAAATTCTCCTCATAGAGAATTTCCCTCATTCCTATAGAACCATGATGGCAAACCTATGGCACGTGTGCCACAGGTGGCACGCAGAGCCCTCTCTGTGGGCATGCGCACCGTTGCCCCAGCTCAGCTCTCCGTGGTGCCCCCAAAACTTTAACCTTAGATTGTCTACCGTTGACCTCACCCCATTCCTAAGAGGTCTGTAAGGGGCGTGCATAAGCGCACCAGCATGCCTACCATCCCTGTCCTAATGTCCTCATGTATTCATAAAATATCATGTACTCGAAACCATGTTTGTACTTCTTATATATTCACAATCATGTTAATACTTTGTCTATAATCATATACATGCTTGACAAAATAAATAAATAAAATAAATAAAATAAAGCTCACGAAAGAAAAAGATCTCACCTCTGGCAGAGCTGCCAGTGTTGGGATGCCCCGCCTCCCACCGGCCAGCTGGTCTTCAGGTCTCTGCTGCGCATGCACGCATGTTTGTAGCATGTTTGCACATGTGCACGCATGCTCGCACATCTTCACGCATACGCACATGCCTTGCAGTTTGGGCACATGCACACATGCAGTTTGGGCACTCGTTGCCTAAAAGGGTCACCATCACTGCTATAGAAAGAAGACATGTTAGAAGGAAATTATGTACTCTGTCTCTCTGGCCACCATTACTCTGTTACATAGAAGTAAATATAGATGCTTTTTATCACCACTACTGATAAGGCTGTTGGAATGCAGACATCCTACATTGTGTGTTTACCCTGCATTGTTTATTCTACTAATAGGATCTTATTGTTAAGAGGAATTCCACTAGGAACTTCAGCAATAAAATTTTAGTTAGTATCAAATTAGTGTCATGTCTTTAAGCTTTGTGGGAATAGGGGAAAACTAGTTTTGAAAGAAATCATAGTAAAACTGATTAAATAATAATCTAAGGAAAACATTCTATAAATACATTTCCTGAAATGTTTAGGAAAAGTTGGTAGTATAGGAGACAAGGGACCAACATACTCTGATATCCATCTGCAGCTGCTTTATCTCAATATCTGCTTAATTGTCACAATTTCAGCCAAAAACAGGCAATTCTTTCCTTCTTCTAGATATCAAAGAAGGACTGGTGTCAACTAATCTGGACAACCAGAAGATGATAAAAATGCAAGCTGCCACTTTATCTTTTAAAGGGAGCATCTGCAATTGCTACAGAAGAAGACATTATATCTGTGCCCAAGAATAACTAATCAAAAATGAAAAAGATTTATCATGCTTTTCATTCATTAATTGATCATTATTAACACTATAATGAATGCTTCATAAAACAAAATATCTGTGGACAGAGTTCATGGGAATTCTGTTTCAAAAAATTAATAAGATTTTCTAGACCAAAGTGGCATTCTTCAACTACACCATCTCCTTGCTCTGCAGAAGGATGCCCCCTTAACCATTTCCAGGTATAAGGTGATCTTCATGCCACTGTCTCATTGCCCATCCATTATATCTTATTGCCCATCCACTAAAGCATGAAAATGGCTTTAGGTGTTCAGTCTGGAAAATCATGGGTTGATATTTATTCCAATTGAATAGTTTCCATCCAAACAATTAATGATGCATGGAGGAGGAGGAGGTTGAAGTGACCCAATTGGTCTGCCAGATGTGCTATTTATTTTCTATGGCTGCCCATATCAACAATTGATCCTGCTTCTCTGCAAAGTAGAAGCTGCTAAAGACTCTTTATTTGTTTGAAGCTCTACTACTCTTCTGTTGCCCATTTCTAAATTGTACATGCCTTCCTTCCTGCACATAATATATACATTTTTCCTAGGTTTATAATATTATTTGAGATTACATGTGTGTATTTAATTTTGTAGATATTTGCTTAATCGTTTCAAAAAATAAATGCACTTTCCTTATCTCCATATACAGAAATTTTCACCTAGATTATTTTCTAATATCTTACTCTTGGCATCTAAAGTGAAAGCGAGTAAGGGAGATGTTACAATGCTCAGCTAATCAATCAACCAGTCAGTCAAATATGATAGAAGACTGAAAAAAAACTAACAGAGATAAAATAGTATTTAAATACCATTTATTTATTTGCAGACCAAGAACAAGTCACAAAATACAGCACACCATTAATATATGCATGCATAACAATATATACATGTATGAAAGAAATCCTATAAAATTAATATTTCATTGAAATCACCAATAGCAATAATGTAAAAATTATTTAAAGAGTCCCTGTAAGCACTTTAGTTCAATGGGATCTGAAGTCAATTGTTTGTGATTTTTAATGGGTTATCAATACAAGACTTTGTAACATTATATGGAAATATGTTCCCATCTGATAAAAATAAAATTAGCAGTAGAGCTATCAGATTCACTGGGAACATCTCATAACAAATGTTACTTCAACTGTATCAACATATCAAGAGTAGATGTCATACTTATGCTTTTAAATTTTATTTGATAACATTGCAAATTTATCTTTTAAATGAACTCTGACTAAGTGAACTTATTAAGAAATTAGAAGTGGATCAGGGGTGGGTTCCACTTACCTTCCCTACTGGTTCGCATTGCGACGGACGTGCACATTTTGCGTGTGTGTGTGCGTGCGCGCCGATGTCACATCAGGGAAATGACCATCTGCGCATGCGCAGAAGCCTCTGCGCATGCACAGAGGGTTCTTTGCCAGCTGCAGCGACCGGAGAACCAGTTCGGGGATGTGGACAGCCGGCCATTGCTGCCAGTTTGGCGAGCGGGTGCAAATTTCCACCACCGGTACGGGAGAACCGGTCCGAACCGGCAGCAACCCACCACTGAAGTGGATGTCTATTTGTTTTGTTTTTTTAAATCAACTACAATCCTATTAAATGACACTATTTGTTGTAAGATGCTAAAAGTCATATATGTGAGGCAGTATTACTGTATATATTTCTTTTAAAAAGAAGTGACATTTAAATTTAAATCCTTAAAAGAGATATTTAAAGTGTTGCTTATTTTTTATGCAATCCATCCATCTGAGTAATAAAGAAACTCATTACCACTAAATTATAAATTTAATAAGCTTCTTGTATCTAAAACCTGAATTTTTATTGTACTTGTTTTGTGATATTGGAAAAGGGAAGAAAAATCTAGTAAATCCAGCCACTTGAAGAGAAAGAGATAAAGAAAAGTTAGTAATTTATTAGTAATCTTTGAAATTGGGAAAGGCTCCTGGCCTTGAGTTACTATAAATTGACTGGTATAAAATATTATATTTTCTTTTTTATTATAGATATATGATGCAGTCGTGTTGAGTTATTACTCTTTATTTTTAATAATTTTTAATAATAATAAGTAATAAATTTTAATAATTTAATAATATTTTTAATTTTTAATATCACAGTTTCTAGCAAGCTGGGTAAGGACCATATTATGTGTTCTACTGATAGACCCATTGGTAAAAAAAAACCTCTGATAAATGTGAATGCAAAATTCTTATATTCCATGGTCCATTGATTACAGCTTCTTCTAACTTGTTTAATGGATTTATATAGGGAACTTATACTGTAAGTTCTGATTCTCATCTTCACATGCCCAATAAATCAGGGATTGTTAAAAAAAACCCCTATATATCATAGCCATACAAATATTCTTAGGATTCCTCTATCATAAAGGTGTGAATTTGCTGTGCTTTGGCATGGCTTTTTGCACCTCTGAAGGTGATTTAAAGGAGAGAATATTAATTCTGGTGGTGCTTAACCCTATACCTTCTGTGTTGTGAATACAGTAGACTTCAACACATATACTGATATTACTTTAGCATGAGTGAAAGAAGACTGTATGGTATCCATAGATCTATCTCAAGAGTCAATTAGCTCAAGTCATTGAGGAAAACATTGGTGTTTGTTATAATGGTGATATACGTGAAGATAATTTTAAATGATGTACAGACTGGTATCTGGTAATATTTAGGTGTAATGTGATTGCAAGAGTGGAGATCTTTTCCAGGGTGTGCTCCAAGAGATTTAATAATCTAAACTGTTTCCTGATGATTATTAGTAATTCTACAATAAAGTATTTGACTTCTGAAATACTGTTCATTACTTCCTTTCCAATAGGGAGGAAATAGGTGTTCTCCTCTACTATCCTTCTTACTTTCTACTCCATCTGTGTTTCAATTCATTTCTCTTTTTGAGGATGAAGTTCAAAAGAGTCCAAGGTTCTTTTTATACTATTTACTTTGCTGATTCCTTTTCCTCCCTCCTTTATGCTACTTTTCTACCTCTTTTTTCAAATAATATTATCCAGCTCACTGGCTGATAATATAAATATAAATAATATAAATAATTATACCTTTCTTCATCCTCTGTTGAAGAAACTCTCTTTGGATTACCCTTGTGCTCAGATTATCAGATTTTGTGTCTGTTTCCTTTCTTCTGTTAAAATTCTCAGTCATCCAGGACATACAGTAGTTGTCTCAAAGTTGTTGTTGTTTTTCTTCAAAAGGCAACTGAACTGTTTTTTGAGGAAGAAAAAGAAAACATTTTGCTTCTCATCCAAGAAGCTTCATCATTTCTGATGGCAGGGGAACTATCCTTCCTAGTTGAGATTGTCAGTTTCCTTTCTTCTTTTTGCTCCTTTCCTTGTGAGAACTGCCTTCCCATAATGGATTCTTTATTTGTGATATAATGCTCTTCTCTATCTATATCATGCAGGCATTCAACTGAAATGGCACTTTCTGAAATTGCTATTAGTGTTTTTGGAATTCATGGCAGCACTTGATAAACAGCAATATTGCAATCTAGAGTTTGGTCCGGGGGTAAAATGTGAAAATTTCCCCTACCGGTTCTGTGGCTTATTTTGTGGGTGTGGTTTGGATGTCAGGTGGGCATGGCTTCAGGTGGGCGTGGCTTGGGGGTCAAGTAGATGGGAGTGTCTTGGTGGTCAGGTGACAGGGTGGGCGTGGCCAACTTGTAAAATGTGGTAAGACTCACTTAACAACGCTCTTGCTTAGCAACCAAAATGTTGGGCTCAATTGTGGTCATAAGTTTTTCTTTTTCTTTCTTTCTTTCTTTCTTTCTTTCTTTCTTTCTTTCTTTCTTTCTTTCTTTCTTTCTTTCTTTCTTTCTTTCTTTCTTTGTAGTTGTTACAATATAGGAAAATAACAAACAGGTTAACCTATTTTTACAATAAGTAAATATTTTGGCTATATCAGCTATGGATTTAAAAAAACCCAATCTAACGTGTGCATAACTTACCTGGATAATTCTTAAATTCCTAGCCTGAATTCAAATTTCCAAACAGCAGTCAAGAATGCACTGTATTATTTGTTGATAAATAAGACTTAAAAGTAAGATTAAAAATAAAAATTACTACATTAAATATATCTGGACCTGATCACATGTTACTGTAGTTCCAATCTTGAAACAGGATGAAATGTCCTACTTCTAGTAGTACTATGAATATAAAATAAAACAAAGAAGATATTGGTGCTTAGGCAATACAACATTTTCTATAGCAGAATAATAATAGAATAACAGAGTTGGAAGGGACCTTCCAACCCCCTGCACAAGCAGGACAATAATTTCAGACAAATGGCTGTCAAGTCTTTTTTTAAAAGCCTCCAGTAATGGAGCACCTACAATTTTTGAAGGCAAGCCATTCCACTAGTTCAGGGGTGGGTTCCAATTTTTTTTACTGGCTTGGAGGTCAGGTGGGTGTGGCTTCAGATGGGCGTGTCTTGGTGGTCAGGTGACCGGGTGGGTGTGGCCAACTTGTAAAATGGTGAAACTCACTTAACAACGCTCTTGCTTAGCAACCAAAATTTTGGGCTCAATTGTGGTCATAAGTCTTTCTTTCTTTCTTTCTTTCTTTCTTTCTTTCTTTCTTTCTTTCTTTCTTTCTTTCTTTCTTTCTTTCTTTCTTTCTTTCTTTCTTTCTTTCTTTCTGTCAGCGCAGCCCCCCAAAACGTTTCCCTCCTCCCGCCTGGAGCCCCATCTGGTTGGCAGCTGACCTTCTCCCTCTCCTCCCACCTGCCTTTCTCTTCCTTCCCTGCCTCCTCAGAGGCCAGCCTGCCTGCCCCAGGAGGCAGTGCAGAGAAGGGTGCCGTGGAGCTAGTTTGGAGGCAGCGAGGAAATGTAGGCAGCGGTTGGTGGCGTTTCAATGCAGCCAGGCAACTGACACTAAAGGGAACACCCGGGCGGGAACACCTGGACCCGCAGAGACAGCCAAGCTCGGCTGCAGCTGCAATTGCAGCTGCATCGCCCTTGGCTCGGTTCGTCCAGTTGCCTCTTGCAAAAGCCCCTTTTGGACAGCCCTGACCCGGAGGACAGCAAAGCGGAGGCAGTCGGACACCGAAGCCTTCCCCTCATCCCCCGCCTGTATTTGGGGGGCATTTCCTCCCGAGGGCGGAACAGCCCGCCTCGCCCCACGGCTGCCAGGACACATCCCTCCACACCGCCCACCTGCTCTTCCTTGCTGTGCAGAGCTGTCGGGGTGCGCGTGGCTCCAGCACTGTGGGGGCGGGGAGGGGCCACCTCAACTGCACAACCAGACCCCTGCTGCCCCCCCCAATGCCGCGGGGGCTGCAGCTGGGCTGGGGCCGCCTCGCCTGGCCGTTCCAAGGCCTCCCGTGGCTGGCTGAGTGCTCAGCCGGCCTCCCCGGCAGGTGCGCTCCAGCAACAGCTCCGTCCTGCCCAGCGCCACGCCTGCCGGGGCTCCTGCTTGGCACCACTGCACTGCCTCCCATGCGGGTTTTGGAAGGGGATTCGGGGTCCCTGTGCTGGCGCTCGGGGGTGCAGGAGGCTCCCTGGTGGCTTTGCGCTTCCAAAAGCCCACCGGCTGCAGGTGGGTCCACTGGGACCCAAGGCGCAGCGGGTCTTCCCCCCCAGCATCACCTTATCTTCTGCTGCTGCTGCTGCTGCTGCTGCTGCTGCTGCTGCTGCTGCTGCTGCTGCTGCTGCTGCTGCTGCTGCTATGGGGGCTGAGTCTGAGAGCGGCAGCAGTCAGCCAAAGGCCCCGCGGAAGCAGAGTGTGCTATGCCCAAAAGGTGGGAAATGGCAAGCGGATGTCCCGGGGCTGCTGCACATGCGCACCACATCTCCCACAGCCCTCTTCTGGTGCGGACTCATGTCCTACCGCATGTGCAGTGCCAGGTCATCTGCTTGCAGGGCGAGTGAGCGGCGAGTAGCAGACCGGTACGGGGGCATGGACAGCCAGCCATCGCTACTGGGACAGCGAACCATGGGCACAAGCCACTACCGGTCTGCTGATCCGGTCCATTTCACCCCTGGTTTGGTCTAATGACAGGATTAACATAGTTGTGAATTACATCCTTCAGAGATCAATCCTGAATCCTCTTTGGTTTCACACCTGTCCTGTTCCGTCCCCGGAATGGTGGGTCAATGACTGAGGCGAACCAGACATCTGAACTAACAGCTCTTTTATTTAATACAATAGCTAACAGGTTGCCAATGCGCGACAGCTAACACGCGCACTCTCAGCTGACAGCAACCACGACTCCTGTTTGACAGCTCCTTATATAGTGAGCTGTCAAACAGGTAGCCAATCAGGAGACAGCGGGCGGCCCCTGTTGATAGCGGACCTGAGTGAAAACTCACAGACATAACACTCCTTCCCACCTAGTTGGTGCATGTGTAATCCGCTAAATAGGCAGGGCGATGTCGCACTCGCTCTGATCGTCTCAGTATGCCTTCCGTGGGCGAACAGCGAGGTTGGGCCTGTGAACTTTGATCCCCTTCATCTGGAAGCTGCGCTACCTCCGTCGCTGGACTGGTCACCGGAACTGCTGGTAAGTTCACCGCTTGCTCCTCGCTGTCATCGTTGAAGTCAGCCAGCGGTTCAGATGGCACAGAGGTGGTAGGCGCGGGGCTGTCGGGACTTGTACTAGGGGGGTCACCGCGCCCGAAGTTGGTTCAGGTGGCATCTCCAAACCCAACCATCATTTAGTTTAATTACATACTAACAAGGCCCTGTGGCTTTTGCCACTTTCCCAGGTAACCACAAAGGACTGCCAGCATAATTCCTGGCATAGACTTCTGTTCCCACACTAAACCCCCTTAACTCCCCGGTTGAATCTAGGGGTGTCTTTGGGGTGTACTCCGAGTGTAAACAGTCCAATGGGGTTCTAAGCCTGCGTCCCATCAGTAGTTTGGCTGGACTCATATTGGTAGTGGGGCAAGGTGTCGTGTGCTGAATTAACAAATACTTGTCTATCTTCGCCGACCAATTCCCCCATGCCCAACCTACTTAACGCTTCCTTGGCGGATCTAACGGCCCTTTCAGCCAATCCATTCCCCTGAGGGTGGAAAGGGGCCACAAAAGTGTGTCGAATACCCAGGCTTTGTAAAAATTTAGCAAAAGGGGCGGCCGTAAATTGTGGCCCATTATCTGAAACTATCAGGTCAGGTAGACCATGGGACGCAAATAGTTTCCTAAGTGCCTTGATCACAGTGTCTGATGTCGTCATGGGCATTTGGACCACCTCAACCCACTTAGAAAATGCATCAACCACAATTAAAAACATCTGCCCCTTAAGTGGTCCCACGAGATCAAAGTGTATCCACACTCAAGGAGACCTTAGATGTTCCCAATTCTGCACTGGGACTTTTGATGGAAGGGACCTAGATTCTTGGCACAAGGGGCACCTTGACACCCAACTGGCTATGTCATCATCCATTTTGGGACACCAAGCGTAACTGTGCCCCAACGCCTTTATGCGCACAATACCCGGGTGACCATCATGTAAAAGGGACAACACCTCTTTCCTTAATGGGGCAGGGATTACTACTCTATTATCCCATAAAAGGCATCCTTGCTGTGTGGACAACTCGTTTTGGCGTATTTGAAATGGTTTCAAAACTTGGGTCACTTCCCCTTGGGGCCACCCCCTCTTCACCCAGTCCAACACCTTAGTCAGTACATGGTCACTGTTGGTGAACCTGGCGACATCATCCGCAGTGACCGGAAGGTGCAGGGTATCAATTAGCAGCGTGCTTGAGTCTGGGGCTGGATCAATCACAGGAATAGGTAGCGGACAGTGACTCAAAGCGTCAGCATTTATTTATTTATTTATTTATTTGCATTTCTATGCCGCCCAACTCCCACTCTGGGCGGCTTACAGCAAATATAAAAAACATAATAAAATATAGAAAGCTTACATAATAAAAAACATTTAAAAACAATTAAAAACCCATACACACCTTTTCCTGGCCGGATCTCGCCAAATTGCAAAAGCGAGATCAACGGCCCCAAGCCTGCCAGAACAGCCAGGTCTTCACCGCTTTCTGGAAGGCCAACAGTGTGGGGTAGTCCAGATCTCAGGAGGTAACTGGTTCCAGAGGGCCGGGGCAGCCACAGAGAAGCCCTCCCCCCCGGGCCCGTCCAGCCGGCACTGTTTAGCTGATGGGACCTGGAGGAGACCAACTCTGTGGGATCTTACCGGTCGCTGGGAGCTATGTGGTAGGAGGCGGTCTCGAAGATAACCTGGCCCTGAGCCATGTAGGGCTTTAAAGGTAATAACCAACACCTTGAATTGTGCCCGGAGACCAATAGGCAGCCAGTGCAGCTCGCGGAGAATTGGTGTAATATGGGTGTACCTAGGTGCACCATGACAGCTCGCTCAGCCGCATTCTGGACCAACTGTAGTCTCCGAACACTCTTCAAGGGTAGCCCCATGTAGAGCGCGTTGCAATAATCGAACCGTGAGGTGACAAGGGCATGAGTGACTGTGAGGAGAGCCTCTTGATCCAAGTAGGGTCACAATTGGTGCACCAGGCAAACCTGTGCAAAGGTCCCCCTAGCATGGCCAATGTGCCTTCCCAGCCTATAGAACAACGTGTAGTCATAGGCAGCGAGGAAAACCAACCACCGGATTAGGTGAAGAGATAAGATTTGCGGAGTTTGTTTGTCGCCCGCCAGAATGCCTAAGAGCGGCTTGTGATTGGTGATAAATGAGAAATGGCGTCCATACAGATACTCGTGAAACCGTTTAATTCCAGCCATGATAGCCAACGCTTCCTTATCCAACTGACTATAATTGCGTTTGGCTGGCGACAGTGTTCTGGAGAAGAATGCAATGGGTGCCTCAGTTTCTGATGGTAGCTGGTGGCTAAGGACCGCTCCTATTCCATATGGGGAAGCATCACAAGCCAGTATTAAGGGCAATTCCTCACTATACTGGCAGAGAACTCTGGTGGAAGTTAGTAAGTTCTTAACAGCTAAGAAAGCTGCCGCTTCAGTTGTACCCCATGACCAGTTTGCAGAACGATGTAGCAGGCAGTGTAGGGGTTCCGCCACCGACGCCTTATGGGGTAGGAAAATGTTGTAAAAGTTCAGCAACCCCAAGAATGACTGCAGTTCCGCTTTATTCCTCGGGGCTGGGGCCTGTTGAATTGCTTGTTTCTTTGCCTTAGTGGGGTGGAGGCCTGCCTCATCCACAAGATATCCTAGAAACTCCACCTGTGGCACTGCTATATGACACTTTGATTTTTTAAGCTTAAGTCCAGCATCTTGGAGATGTTTCAATATGGTGCGAAGACGGCCCATCAGGTCGGCATGGGTGACAGCTGATACCAGGACGTTGTCAAAATAGGGAACAACGCCTGGTATGCCCTGCAATATCCTCTCCATTAAACTTTGGAAAATCCCTGGCGCACAGCTGACTCCGAATTGAAGCTGCTTGCACTTAAACGCCCCCCCTGTGGGTAATTATAGTTTGGACTTCTCATTATCAACAGGTAGCGATAGGTCAAGCTTTGCAAAGAGTGGCTCCTAAAGAGTGCAGGAGATGCTGCACCACTGGGACAGGGTATGCGTTATGCTGTAATGCATGGTTGATGGAACATTTATAGTCCGCGCATATTCTCATTGACCCATCTGCCTTGATGGATGTTATTATAGGGGTGTCCCATCGCACACGATCTATTGGCTCCAATACTCCCTGCGCAATCAACTTATCTAGCTCAGCGTCAACTTTTGACTGAAGTGCAAATGGCACTCTCCACGGCTTAAGCCGTCTGGGAGCTATGCTGGGGTCTAAACTGAATGAAATGGGTGTTCCCTTATATGCCCCCAGAGCCCCATCAAAAACTTTAGGAAATTCTTTGGCTAACATTTCCATTTCAGGGCTTCTGTTAATGTGGTCTATCCCTTTAATTCCCAGACCCAAGGACTCAAACCAGTCTAATCCCAATAAGCTGGGCCTGGGACCATCTACTATGATCAATGATAGTCTCCCTCTGAACTGCTTAAAAGACACCCTGAATTTATAACTTCTCAATACTGGATTGGGGTTTCCCTGAAAATCCTTTAACCGTAATAGACAGGGTTTCAACAAATATTTAGACAGTTTAGGCATTAATTTCTTTACAGTACTCCAGGATAAAATAGAGACAGATGACCCTGTGTCTATTTCCATAGGACACGGTTTTCCCTCAATGTGAACTGTCAAGAATATTTTATCTTTAAGGGAGTAGCCAATTTGATCTACCTCTGTTTCTATCGGATCATTCCATAATGTGAAACAGTCTTCTCTCTGCCTACCCCTACTCTGCCTACTGCCTACCCCTGCCTATTCCTATAGCGCCTGTCCACTGGGGGCCTGCCCTCTGACTGTGACCCCTTACAGACCCTAGCAATGTGGCCTCTTTTACTGCACCTGAGACAGGTTGCGGTCTTGAACTGGCAGTCGGCCCTAGGATGCCGTTCTCCACACCCTGTACATGTAGGCTGCCCCATATTTTGCTTACCCAGCTGACCTCTGCCTCGACCTGGATTCAGCTGGTGCACCTCAGTGTCATCATCCATGGCGTTTTCAGGGCTAGCTTCCTCATAATGGACACTGGCGGGCTTGCCGGCTGCTGGCGGAAGACTTCTGATCCGCATTTCTTCTGTGGATTGATTGGACAGCTCCATAGCCCTGGCCTCAGCAAGGGCAGACTTGAGTGTCAGATCTGCTTTCACCAGGAGGCGGTGCTGTATGCATAAATCCTTGACTCCGGAGACAATCTGGTCTAACAAATCTTCGTCAAGATCACGAAACTCACAGTACAGGGCGGCTGCCCTGAGGGCGGCTGCCCTGAGGGCGGCCACATAATTGTTAATAGATTCGGTCTCTTTTTGATAACGACGGTGGAACGCATGACGTCGGGCTACTCTGGATGGGGCAGGCGCATAGTGACTCTTCAGCTTGGACATTAAAATGTCCCAGGAAACTTCGTGCACTGCCTGAGGGGCGAGTAGCGTGCTGGCTATATTAAACATCTCAGTGCCACATAAATTAAGGAAACACTCCGTCTTCCTGCTGCTAGACAGTCCCGTGTAATCGTTGACCACCAGGAAACATTCAAAATGGTTGATATACGACTCCCACATCTCCGCGGCACAATTAAAACCTGCTAACGTAGTCATAGAAGCCATTCTGAGGTGATTTCGTGCCTCAGCTAGCGACAATCAGCTCTTAGTGACTCAGCTCTTGCCTTGGTGCCTCAGTGCAAAGACTGCTCACCTTCGTCACCAGTGTTCCGTCCCCGGAATGGTGGGTCAATGGCTGAGGCGAACCAGGCTTCTGAACTAACAGCTCTTTTATTTAATACAATAGCTAACAGGTTGCCAATGTGCGACAGCTAACACGTGCGCTCTCAGCTGACGGCAACCACAAGTCCTGTTTGACAGCTCCTTATATAGTGAGCTGTCAAACAGGTAGCCAATCAGGAGACAGCGTGTGGCCCCTGTTGATAGTGGACCTGAGTGAAAACTCACGGACATAACATGTCCCTTGATTGTCCTAATTCATTATCAGGACATTCAGTACCACTTTTTATGATGATAATACTCAAGTCTATTGTTCTCTCTCTCTCTCTTTCTCTCTTTCTCTCTTTCTCTCTTTCTCTCTTTCTCTCTTTCTCTCTCCTCTCTCTCTCTGTGCTAGAAGAGCAAATGGGGGTAGGGAAGAGAAACCTTGCTGAATTCCATTCCATTCCATTCCATTCCAGTCCTCTCTCTCTCTCTCTCTCTCTCGCTCTCCCCCTCTCCCCCTCTCTCTATTTTTCTCTCTGCCACCATTGATGTCATGTTGCAAGATCATCTATGATGGAATAACATATTAGCATTTCCTCTTGCATTTTCTTGTATTGAATATGGATGTGATTATCTTACCTATTTCCAGGTCTCCCAAATTGCTCAATTTTGCCTGTTTGCAGCCTTGTATTTTTAGTTGATGATCAGTTGAATTTAAGCCCCCCCCCCTTAAAAAAAAATCTTTTAGAGGTCTCTTTTAACTCAATACAAATTTGTAGCCTTTGAGAAGTAAGAGTTCTGATGGAAAAGACCACACTGTCTTTGGTGCATCACAGTTGTTTAATGTCCAGATTATTGCAATAATTTCTCCACCAGTGTCCTTGATTTGTCACTCCATTTTCTGAATTTAGGTTAGAATAATATCATTCAAGATTTTCTGGACCTTCCATTTATTCTCATGATTCATCATACCATTGCTCTCTTCACTGGCTTCCTATTTGAGCTTAAACTAATGATCCATGTGTTTACAAGTTACAACTGTAAGTGTTTTCAACCCACCATTATATTTTTTGTCCTATTTCTCTATCTCACCTTGTTCATTCTTTATATCTCTCCACATAGGATCTTATTTCTGTTCGTTGGATCCAACTTCCTTTACCTCTGTGAATGCATAGTGACTTTAAAAAGGTGACTAAAGGCCTTTTTAATTGATTAGTAGATGAATGCATTAACCCTGGCAGTTCCTAGGTGAGTAGCATTTTGTTTTAATGTTGGATGTATACATTTGTACCAGAAGACATTGTTTGAAATGTGTGGTTGCTGGGTTTGTTTTGTTTCAGCATTAATATTGCCTTATTGGTTTAGTTCTTAGGTTGTGAAGTAATTTTATTAGATGACATTTTGTAGATTACTGATTTGTATCATCATTTGGTAAATGCTCATAATAAATATTACTACTAGGTTGTTATTTTAGTTGTTACTATGGAATGGAGCAGTAATCTCATCAATTAATACAATCATTCCCAAAACTGCAGTGTTGGTAATGTTTCTAAAACTGTTGTTGTAAACAAATTACAAATACACATCTATCTATCTATCTATCTATCTATCTATCTATCTATCTATCTATCTATCTATCTATCAATCTATCTAACTATCTATCTATCATCTGTCTGTGCGTGCCTGTGCGTGCCTGTGTGTGCGTGTGTGTAAATAAATGGAGAAGGGAGGAAACAATACAATATAATCAACAAATCTTGAATAATCAACAGATCTAAATATTGTATATACTATATACTATATTTGCTTCTAGAAGCACGAGGCTGAAGACACAAGCCTGATAATCAGCCTGAAGATGACGAATGAGACTTCGTCGAAACGTTGCAATGACATCTCCAACTTCACGCGGGAGAAAACCCGAATAACCACAGACCTATATACTATACTATATATACTAATGGAAAGGGAGTTTGGTTTAGTTATTAAGGCATCAAGCTAGAAAACAGAAGACTTAGAATAACATTATTGTCACTTTAAATGTACACTAATTGGCATACTTTAAAATGAAATTTCATTGAATACAGCTCTCAAAGGGTCACCACCTCCAATATATACTACATAAACATGACGAATAAACAAACAAACAAACAAACAAATAATGCATATACCTACATACCCACATATATTATATGACACAGGGAAACAATGCAGTCTATAGATGTATACATGTACATGGAGAGAAAAACAAATCTTGCGAGTTTACCAGACAGATGTCATAGGGAAAAAAGCTGTTACAGAATCTGGTAGTCCTGTTAGAAATACTTTGAAACCTCCTCCCAGAGGGGAGCAACAGAAACAGACTGTGAAGTGGGTGGGTGGGGTCTCTAACAATGAAAGCATGAGTTTTAGTCCTGTTTAGGCAATTACAGCTGAGTGACTTTGGGTCAGTGTAGGAAGCAGGCAAACCATTTATGAAATCTTGCCAGGAAAACTGCAGGGACTAATCCTGGGAGTCAGCAAGAGCCAAGACTGACATCAATTTATATTGCTTCTCACCCCTGTGAGTGGTATCTGTGTTCCTCAATCTATCAGAGGCCTGGTAGTTTGGGGATTCTGTGCAGTATGTTAGCTGTTCCTAGCTCACCTTCTTCTGGGCAGAGAACTGTGATGTTGCTCCTGGGATCTGTTGGAGCCATTCTCCCAGTTTAGAAATCACAGGTCCAAATGTTCCTGCCACCACTGGGACAATTTTGGCCTTTATTTTTCACATCCTCTCTAGTTTCTCCTTCAGGTCCTGGTTGTTCTCCATCTTCATATGCTCCTTCTTCTATTCTACTATGAATTAACATTGAGTATGTTTGAATTTTGCAACATCACACTTTGTTGAAAGATTCAATCTGTTCATTGCTTTTCAGTATTTAGCATAACTAAAGCTACACACTTTAGTTATGCTGACTAAAACATCTTACTGGAGTACTCTCTTAATAGAATGTTCAAGATAAATTTAATATTCAGAGTCACTCACATCCTGGACACCCTGTAGCTTGACTACTGCAATGCAATCTACATAGAGCTGTCATTGAAGATCACCTAGAAGTTTCAACTAGGATCCTGTCCAGGATACAGAAGTTTGGGCTATGGTGGACATGCTTTGGTAGATCCATATAACATTCCTGTTTCACAAATTCCACTAGTTGCCAATTTGCTTTCGGGTGTAATTCAAGCTGCTGGCCATTACATATAAAGCCCCAGATAATGAAAAATTATCTCCCATAATATCTGCTCATATAATTTAGCCTGGCAGAGTTGGCACATTCTGGGTTCCTTGGATTAAACAATTCTAACTATCGGAATCCTGGAAGACACCTTGTCTGTCACAATACCAGTCCTATGGAACAAGGTTCCGCTTGAAAGTCAAATGGCTCCCACACTGCTAGTGCTTCACGGGGACTTGAAAACACAGCTCATTAGCCAGCCTTTTGGCTAGAGTGACTGTATGGACTGGTTTTAGTATTTTGTTGCTTCTTTGTTTTTCTTACTATATTGTATTACTGATTCTTTATTTTCTTTCCTTATGAATACCCAGAATCAGTGGGGTGAGATAATATACAAATTTAATTAATTAATTATTGTTTTTCAATTGATTTTTAAAATTATTATTCTATCTCTATTTCTTTTAACAATCCTGCAATCCCTTGCTTTGGGGTGGAGTCAGGGTGACTGATTGGAGCTGAGCATTGACTGACTGGATGTCCTTCCTGATGCCTACGCAGAGTTCGCACTTGCTCCAAGAGAAAGAAATATCTGACACTACCTAGAAACTCACAGCCTCTAGGCCACTACACCACTCCATTATTCTATCTCTATAGCTGCATATAAATATTGTATCTATTGGGTGAAAGTTTTTTACTTGTTCAGTTTCTGAGTCACATTTCATTAATAGATAATACAATTAGTGCTGTTTTGGGAAAGCTTGAAAATCATCTAGCTATCAGTAGAAAAATAGAGCCTTTGTTTTCTTAATTCATGGTCTTGATGGAGTTGCAACAATAGTTCCTTTGATATCTAATAGCAGGGGAAAGGGGTTTATTCATTAATTGGACCAGGAACACCCCCCCACACACACACACACACAAAGATAATTCAACAGATAGTTTTGAGTGATTTACATGTAGTTTGCAGACCAAATTACAAACTGGGTATTGCACTTCATCCTGGTCAATTAACGTAAACTTAAAAATTCAGGTTTCCTTGGATGCCCTATTGGATAAAACTCTGAATCTAGCTTTCCTAATTTCAAAACTCTCCTAGACTGTATTTCCATATTTAATTTTCTAACTTAATTGATTTCTGATATTTCTGATCAGGGTGAGATGTGAGTATGTGTGTTAAATTTCATATTGACTGTTATAACAAGTTCAATGTGCTGCTGCTTTTGAAAATGTTAATAAAGTTCAGCTAGTTCAGACTGTTACTGAAAGTTTTATTGACAGAGACTATTGATTCATTTATACACAAAATTCAGAGAAGTGGTTATGATGCATAAAACAACAAACAGATTAGGGACAGAGTATTTACAAGATCCTTGTAAATATCCACAAGAGACCATTCTCTTTATCCATCTAAAAACACATTTGGGGCAGGGGTGGGTTCCAACTTACCTCACTGCTGGTTCGCTCCCTCCCGCGCTGCGTGGGCACGCCTTGTGGGCACGCGCGTGCTTCGCGCATGCACGCATGTGCAGTAACAAAAAATCTGATTTTTTTTTAAAGCCGAAAAAAAGATGGCGACCACATGCACAGTGCCGGAAGTTGGCTTCTGTGCATGCTCAGAAGGAAAAAATAAATAAAAAAAATTAAAAAAAAAGATGGCGGCCCCCACGGACAGGCACCGACCGATCCAATTCGGTGACGTCACCAGCGGGCCACTACCGGTTTGGGAGAACCGGTCCGAACTGGGAGGAACCCACCCCTGATTTGGGGAAAATGCAAGATGCGGATTTCCTTCATGCTACTCCCTGTTACTGGAATTCTTGTAAGAGAGACCATAGTAACTCCAATTATGCTTTCATACTGCTAGCAATTGATGCCATTTTTATCCACACTCTTATAGATACTCCATTTACTCATCCATCCATCCATCCATCCATCCATCCCATTGAATATCTATATTTTTTCATATTAGAGATGTGTTTTAAATGCTGGGTCAAATGCTGTATCAGTTGTAATGTGTCATAATTTAATTTAATTTTGCTTTTTATTTTGTATTTTTAAACAGTCAACTTGATCTTTTAGTGTGCAGGAGGATTTAAAATTAAAAAAACCACAAATAAATGAGCATCATTAATTTTTTAGAGAAACCTGGAAATTGGATGACCATAGAAAAATAAAGCCAAACAATTATTGTTGCTACATCCATTTGGTATTATCTCTTGTCCGCTTCCAAGTGCAATCAGAATTGACTCAGATTGCACATTATGCATCAAGGATGGAGAAAAGCAGTTTCTTTTGTATAAACTCTCTGGATGGTTCAGAATGCTCAAACACACATACATGCTTATAAAAATAAATCTTATATCTTAAAAGAAAGAAATGATGCTTGAATCATACTAAGCAAACTGCTTGATAAACAATGTCTTCCCATTTATTTAGTGAGTCTGCTTGTCCCTGATCTATAGCCTCTGCTCAAACATTACTGGAAGTTACTATGGTTGCAAATCATTATTTTCAAGTCAAGTAATGACTTCTGCTAACTTGGCCAATAAGAGAGTTTCTAATGGGGTTGCAGATCAGCAATATCACTCCAGTAACTACCATGATCAACTCTAGTTAGTAGGGGGGGAAGTGAATCATTAAGTCCTTCAGTGTGTCCATATGTCTGCATTGACAATGAATGAACTGAGAATGCTTAGGTGTTCCTTGGACCAGAAATTAAAAATCACTTCCCAAATTTTCAAAGCAGTTTCAGCCATCAGGAATAACAGTGTACCGTATTATGCAGCAGAATACAGTACAGTAGAATGTAAGACCAACTAGCTCTGAGTATTCTGAATTGTGGCCAATAATGTGAATTTTAGTATAAAATATATATCCAGCATAGATACTGTTTCATTCTTTGAAATACCTAGATGAAGATTGAAGATTATAAATGTATAAGAATTCTGTATTCTGTTTATTTATTAACCTTAAATTAGCAGTTTCATTTAATGAATAAAGCCTGCTAGTTGAACAATGTAGTATGATTATGATTTTTTTAATTATTATTTAGCATATGATGAGAACATGACAAAGAAGTAAACATATACATGTAATTATACACAAAACGTCTATGAGGATAGGGAAGTGGCCTCATAACTGAATATCCAGTCCAGCTAGCGACTACTGGTGTTGCTTTATATAGATCTTCTAAGGAACCAGAGAATATACGTCTTGCACAGTATGTTTAATAGTTTTCATATTAGTACTACAATCGTAACAAGGGGAATTTTTTCAGCCCCATTGATATAAGGCAGAGGCACTTCTTCCAGTATCACATCTAATTCTGTTCAGTTTAGTCCAGATAGAGTGAGGCAGAGTAAAACCAGGTGGTTTAGTAGAGGGATGACTAATGGTCAGACCGCAAGAAGGTAACTTGGACCATTCCTCGCTCCAGACATTCTTGGGGTTAAACTGGGTAGATGTTAAGTGTATAGCTGCTTTCCATGCTGGCCTATGGGATGTTGATTTTGTGATGAATAGGGAGAGCCTTGTTAAGCATCCTTGACCATAGCTGAACGAGAGCTTGCTGTCTTCTAATGTGGGGTGGTATGATGTTGTTGAGTACTGGTAACCAGTGCACAGGAGTGGGATGCAATGTGGCAGAGATGGTACACATTGTCTGATGGAGTTGGACATCAACCATTTGGGTGTGGACACTGTTAAGCTGCACGCTGACCCAATATTCAGTTGTGAAATAAACCAGGCTGTTATTTGTAGGGTATTAGCATCTGTGCCCCAAGATATTCCAGTCAGTCTATTCAATAAATTGTTGCGGCTTTTCAATTTTGCAGCTGTTTTTTTCCATATGGGGTCAGTAGGTTAGTGATCTGTGCAATGTTACCCCAAGATACTTCAGAGAGTTATTACACTGTAAAATATGCTTACTTCTTAAAAAAACTTTCCACTGTCCTATCAGAACCTCTAAGCATAATTTTTGATATATCTTTCAGAACCAGCTCCCTACCCAACCTTTGGTCATTAGCCACGGTCATCCCTATCTTCAAAAAGGGAGACCCCAGCCTAGTTGAAAATTATAGACCAATCTCTTTATGTTGTGTCACCTGCAAAGTCATGAAATCAATCATTAACCAATCCATTACCCTCCACTTAGAGACAAACAACCTACTCTCTCACAAACAATTTGGTTTCAGAAAAAATTTATCCTGCAATCTGCAACTTCTACACTGTAAAAACATATGGACTACACAACTCGACCAGGGCAAAGCAATAGACACAATTTACATAGACTTCTGCAAAGCCTTTAACTCAGTGGTACACGACAAACTACTTCTAAAAGTAAAATCTTATGGCATTTCTGGACCCCTGCACAAATGGATAACTGCATTCCTATCAAACAGGCAACAAGTGGTCAAAATAGGAAGCGCTTTATCAAACCCTGTACCTGTCAACAGTAGTGTTCCCCAAGGCAGCGTTTTAGGACCAACTCTCTTTATTCTTTACATAAATGACATTTGTGATAATATAAAAAGCAACTGCGTCCTCTTCGCAGATGATGTAAAACTTTTCAACACCACCGACAATACTACCACCCTTCAAAAAGACCTTGACTATATATCAGAATGGTCAAACAAGTGGCAACTTCAAATCTCAATCAACGAATGCTCTGTCCTA
>QLTV01002269.1:2073613-2084302 GCA_003457575.1 Thermophis baileyi
TTTATACGCACACCTCCCCCCCACACACTTTAAGCCGCCATCCCACATCCGGTAGTTCTACTCCCAACAGATTGAGCACCGTACATTTACATTCCATTCATATGATATCAGGAGTCAATACAGCCACCCCCACGAGCTGCTATCAGGGTTGTCAGGGCTGGCAACAGCTCATCTGTAGCCGGCATCCAGGATCAGAACGGAGGCAGCAGCTGTTCGGCCCTGAGAAAAACTTGGCTTGTCGTGGCTGTATGACGTCAGGGAAATGGCGAGCCCAGGATCGGGCTCGACAATAGGTTTAAAAATAAAATATTGAAAACATCGAAGTCATTAAAGAATAGCAAAAATCCTGATGGTATCCATTTTGTGGGCTGTGGGTAGAAAATAGATTTCATCATTGCTGACTTTATGAATTAGAAACAGGAATATCATTATATGGGCAACTTTAATCCAATGTGTCATCTGTCATTTTCTTTCTTGAAGTCACACTCTCATTTTTAATCAATCAATACATTCAGAATATTTTCAGCAAATGATATGGGACAATATCACATAAAGATCATTTTGCTCAAAGGAGGACCTCAGATAGTTGTTTAAACGAGGGTGTCTCAGAGTTTCTCAGTGGGGCTTTCTCAAACCTTATGGAGTAAATGTCCTACATGTGCATATCATAGATGTTTTGTTTTTATACAGATGCATGTCCATATGATAAACAACCATGGCTTTCAAGACTGATTCACTCTGCATCATAGTTTTGTATGTGCATGTGTATGTGTATGTATCTATGTGAGGGGAATTTAAAAAAAACTGGTTAATATCTGAGCTTCGTGCATCAGCGTGGTTTCTGGCTTTTATGTTTAGCATTAAAATACTTCAATTAATTAGGAAGTTGCTGTGGAGGCTAGTTATGCTTGTGTTCTATTTTTTTCTCAAAATCAAATGTAGTTGTGGTAGAGAAAAGAACAGTAGTGAGGCAAACAGTCTCAGAATGAGACACTTACTCATTTATTTATTACACTATTTTCTAGCATTTTTGCTCCCTGGTCCGATCCTTCAGCAAATAATTTACAAATACTCCAGTAAGCCAAGATACTTCTAGTTGAATAAGAATTAGAATTCTATGTGGACTAGAGTTAAAACTGCTTTCAGATCAAGGGCTTCCCTTGTGACAAGTGGCAGTAAAGATGCGTACCCTGAAGAAATTTCATTTTCTACATTGATTCCTAAGGGTCACATCCTTAGTTTCCTGTTCATTCATATGTGTGTCAGGATTTGCCACTATATGCATGTCTTATTCAACAGGATCTTGACAGTTCAATTTTATATTTCTTTCCCTTCATAATCTTGATATATGACATCTATTAATGCCGAAATGGAATACACACATAGGCATACATACACAGATGCAAAAAAGGAAAGATTCACAATGTCACATTATGTTATGCATACCGAAATGATGTGCCTTTCTTATTTTTCATGTTATTGCGGATAGGGTTATGAAGAGTACTGTAACAAAACTCACTTGATTTCATCCATGTAACTTTTAATGTCCATCCAAAACTCAGACAACTAGTCCTCTAATGTATTGTGCCATAACATGCAAGTTTTATATTATTCCCCCCCCCCCCGGTGGCTAAGAGAATCAACAGGTCAATTCAAAATAGTGGGGGGGGGGAAGGAAGATAATTTTCATTGCAAGACAGTACCAGCTGGCTGACTGATTGATTGATGTCATAGCTTGGAAAGAAATTAATAACTCAGATTAAAGTTTCTGATTAATCAAGGTTTTTAGACACAGCAAATGACTTATATCATTCATGTTTACTTTGATATATATTAACCATAAGATAAATACATAAAACAATTGAAAATATAATGTAATGCTGGATACAAACTAATTAGCATATAACCTATAGAAGTAACATGTTGCAGTTAAAAATTAGCCCACAGTAAATTAATTTTAAATTTCAATTTGATAGCTTAAATGCTTCTCCACTCTTGTTCACTATTTGTGTCATCATACTGGGACCATATTTGTTGACAGAAATAAGCTAAGGCTATTTATTCTTTTTTGGCCAATCTCAAAGAGGCAGATTCTATTCTGAACTGTCCAATGTTGCATGTAACTGAAAACATTATTAATAATACTAATAATACTAGCAACAGCAGCAGCAACAACAACAATAGATAATTCGATGCAGATTTTTAAAATTCACTTTTGATAGCTGGTTGGAATTTCAGTGTGCTCCTGGATCTGGCATTGTTCCTTATACTGAAAATGCAAACTATCGGCAGAAGAGCATTTAAAAATGTGAATTTAGAAGTTAAACTTTTTATGGATCATAGGGAGCTTGTGGCCCTCATTAGCACTTTTATAAAATTTATTTCCTTTCCTTAAAACACAGGCATAAAGACATAGTTTGTGGAATTATGCTTTTTGGGCAATAGAAACAATTGTCATACATTTGCATTAGATTTGCCTAAGATTTCCCCACTCCACTCCAACTGACACACACAGACATACACACACACACACACCATTTTGGTATTGATTTTCACTATATATTCTCCATTCTTGATTCTGAACAATTAGGAAAATAAACATGTCTTAAAATTTTGAAAAATCATTATTTAGAACATGAAAATTGCTTAATCAAAGGAGACAACTTTTTGCAAATGACTACTTTGAGACACTAGGAACAAACACTTTATCCACTAATAACAGTCCACGGGGAAATTTTCCCTGGAATTCATTTTATACACTATACTGAAATCTGGGATCTATCTCACCCTATTGGATAGATTTTGCTCATCTCTGATCAAGCAGATTGATTCTGATCTAGCATATTGTGGCCTTTCACTCCAGCAATATCATCACTTAGTCTAGAAAACAGGTTCATGAGCTTAACTTGGGATTTAGATCAACCAAATGACATGGTTAAAACCATCCATCCCTATTATGATACAATTTCAGTTTCTCCATGGATGATTCCTAGCTATGACAGCCCACAAATTTCATGCAGAAGATTTTTTTTTTAACCTTGGCTAAATTTTATGGAGATTATAAGCAATCCCATACAGCATACATATATTTGGTCCAAAACAATGTTGTGCTACCCATTCTACTAACCATGGTGTCTAGCATTGATAAGTCTAATTATCATACATTTTAGTTGTCTCTTTGATCAAGAAATAACAATCTTCCTTCTGCAAAAACCCTAATTTGGACAAATCTCTATAAAGTTGATAGTGATTATCCAAATTATGTACCACTGTACCACTTTATATATATATAAAGATCACTAATTTTCTAGCAATAGAAAATTGCTATCAAAAACCTATTGATATCCTCTTCTCATCACAAATTGTTTCAATTGTGAAGTATTCCTGCCCCCCTGGTGTTTTAAATTTTGTACTTTCGTTACTGTTTTTGAACCCTAGATAAATGATTTGATTATTATACTGAAATCTACATGAGTTTTTATCTTTCCAAATGTCATCTTTTTGATGCTTGGTTTTTAAGTGTTGCCAGCACATTTTTTTTTCTAAAACAAACTCAAAGTTATTTAATCTTTTCCTTATTTGTGATACATTAATATAAAATCATGAAATCTATAAATCTTCCCGATCTGACGTTCAGCATCTATTTTTTTCTTTTCTCTGACTCAAGTGACACCAAGAGGAAACTAGCCAAGACAGGATTGGGCAAGGAGATTTCCTGGGCTACAAAAACAAGCCAAACCAACCAACCAAACAAACCCTTAAAATTCCTTTAACTCAGAACTTCTCTGACTCAGAAGAAAAAACTCTCCACTGCAGCCAAACTAATCATCTAGAACAAAACACAAATACTATTATGATATTGAAATGCGGCTAGTCTATTAAACTCTCTATTTGTGATTCTAACTGTATTATATTCTGTATTTTGTAAATCAATAACATTTGTATAATGATCACCCACCAAGAAAGCACACATACACACAAATATGAGTGTGGGTGTATGCAGCAATATTATAAGTAAGAAGAATCTGTGAATAAGAATGACTTGAGAAATTCATATGTCAAGCAAGTGCTGGTGTCCCAAGGACCTGGAGAGAGGTGTAGCAAAATACTTACATTGTAGGCATAACAGAGATAGAAAAAAATGTAACACATTGAAATGGTTCTTTGGAAAGAAAATACTGCTTGATTTGTTGGTTCAGTTAAGTTGTTAATTTGTTGAAAACCTTTCTGAATAAACACATCACAGCCTTTTAGTTGTCTGTCTGTCTATCTATCTATCTATCTATCTATCTATCTATCATCTATCTATCTATCTATCTATCTATCTATCTATCTATCTATCTATCTATCTATCTATCTATCTATCTATCTATCTATCTATCATGTCTGTGCGCATATGCACAGAGACACACAGGGAGATCTATGAAAATATTTCCAGGGTTAGGATTAGCATGTGTTGATTTATTATGAATCAGAAGTAGTTTTTATTCTGTTTTCCTTTTGTCGTTAAAGTTACTAAAAACTGGGATGTTATATTGCTTTATTACTGTGCTTTTACCTCTGACACTATAATTACTTTGAACCAGGTTGGCCCTAGCTTATAATACATTGAAATGTCCTGCTTTCACACAGTACTACTTATAAGAAACAGATATAGGCCTGAACAATGGAGCCAGGATTTTTAAAGGGTAGACTTAGCTTGAAAGAGTATCAGGACTCTGCTTCAGGCAGAATAATGTTGTGGGCCACGACTGCTTTGAACAATTGTACTATCATAGAAGCTACTTTATCCCTCAAAGGAAGCCAGTCAAATCAAGGGTAAATGTTTGCTTAAGTGCTTCATAGGGATTCAATAAAGTTCTCAATCTGCTTTTTTTTTTCCCCTTCCTTCAGTAAAGCCTTCTTTGAAGGAACAAAATCCAACTCTGAGTTGAAATTCTGCTGGACAAAAGTGCTTATCACTGTTGATAGATTAATATCTTCACATTTTAAAGAGTGTGTTTCTTAGGTTTAAACAAACTCAGCAACAAGAAAATATATCTGTTCTTTGAAAATACTATTACTCCATAGATCAAATGTTTCTGTAATATAATTTAAATTCATAAAACATCTAGCTTTAGTGCTGGTATAAGGAGGAAGAAGTAAGAGGTAGTAATAAGAGTTATGACCATTTTTTCCCCTGAAAAACACTATCTATGATTTTATTTATGACCATTTGCTTAATTATTTATTAGGGTTGCAGCCCACATTTTATACAGGAGCTCAAGACAGCATATATACTTTGCCCTCCTCACCTATTTTTCCTGCTGGGCCGATAAGAGAGTTGGTATACCAAACATTGGCTAGCTATAAGTAGACTACATCCAGGGTATTCCCACTGCCATTCTTAACATCTGAAGCAATCTATCGTGCATATAGTCCTCAATTTATGACCATAATTAACCCAAGTATTATGATTGTAAATCATGATGGTCATTAAGCAGGTAATCACATACAGTGCCCAATTTTAGTACCTTTTTTGCATTATGGTCATTATGTGAATACAGCAGTCATTAAGTGAATATCATGGTCATTAAGTGAACCAGTTATTCACAATGGGCTTTTTTTTTTGCCAGAAACCAGAAGTAAAATAAAAAAATGCCATGAATTGCAGTTGCATGAGTCCAGAGCTCTGTAGATGATCGTAAATGCAGGCTGGTTACCAAGTGCCCAAAATGTGATCACATGATCATGGCTGAGGCCCAGCAATAGGACCTTCAAATCTGGGTCATAAGTAGCCTAGGGGAGGTCCATCATAACTTCAAGTGGTCACTAAGCAACTAGTCATGATTAGAGGATTACCTGTACTAGCTTTCTTAAATTCAAGTTTCAAGTTTCAAGTTTATTTATATTTCTATGCCGCCCAACTCCTGGAGGACTCTGGGCGGCTTACAACAATAAAAAACATTATTAAAATATAAAAAACTATTAAAAAGAAACATATTAAAAACATTCAAAAAACAACTAAAAATTCATACACACCAAAAAAAATTAAAATATTGGCCGGATCTCACCAAATTACAGAGGCGAGATCAACGGCCCCAAGCCTGCCGGAACAGCCAGGTCTTCACGGCTTTCCGGAAGGCCAGCAGGGTGGGGGTAGTCCGGATCTCAGGAGGTAGCTGGTTCCAGAGAGTCGGGGCAGCCACAGAGAAGGCCCGTCCCCGCGGGCCCGCCAGCCGACACTGGTTAGCTGACGGGACCTGGAGGAGCCCAACCCTGTGGGATCTTACCGGTCGCTGGGAGCTATGTGGTAGAAGGCGGTCTCGAAGATAATCTGGCCCTGAGCCATATAGGGCTTTAAAGGTAATATCCAACACCTTGAATTGTGCCCAGAGACCAATAGGCAGCCAGTGCAGCTCGCTGAGTATTGGTGTAATATGGGTGTACCTAGGTACACCCATGACAGCTCGCCCAGCCGCATTCTGGACCAACTGTAGTCTCCGAACACTCTTCAAGGCTAGCCCCATGTAGACCGTGTTGCAATAATCTAACCGTGAGGTGACAATACATTCTGAAAATGTTGTTATACCGTATAACAATATAAAAACATTGTATAACATATATTGTTATAAAATGTTGTTAAAATGTTGTTATGAGCCACGGTGGCGCAGTATTTAGACGGAAGTACTGCAGGCTACTTCTGCTAAATGCCAGCTGCCTGCAATTTGGCAGTTCAAATCTCACCAGGCTCAAGGTTGACTCATCCTTCCATCCTTCCGAGGTGGGTAAAATGAGGACCCAAATTGTTGGGGGCAATATGCGGACTCTGTAAACCGCTTAGAGAGGGCTGTACAGCACTGTAAAGTGGTATATAAGTCTAAGTGCTATTGCTATTGCTATTATACTGTAAAATGTTGTTACATCTTGCTCCCCAGGGGTGTAAAACATGCGTTGTCACGGCGGCATCACGTGACGTATCACAACTTTTTTCCCCTTTGCTAAACTGGGCGTGGGTGTGGCCAGTGTGTGATGCCTCTGGGCCGCGAGTTTGACAGCCCTGCCCTATAGTAATACTTTTATATTGCTCATAATTATTGGCTATATTATTTTATGTATTGTATTTTTACACTGATGTCCACTAGGATATGTTTTCCTGCCAGATATTACATTATCTTTTTTTATATAATTAACAAAGTGTTTTTTTTATTGGATTGAATATATACAACTTCCAAACATGCAGATAATAAACTTTTTAAAGCTTTGCATAAAATTGAGAAGTCAGGGCAAGGGGTTCTTTAATTCTTTCCTCTGCTGCTAATTCTCTACTCCAAGTCACTTTCCTAGTTTTTGTTTCCCACTGTTTCAGCTGTGTGTTGAAAATGTATCAATCTCTCTAGCATGACAACAGCTCTGACACTTTGACCTGTTAGTTATAACTTCCAGTTTTGTCTTCAGGCAAATTTGGCCTGGCCAACCTGGCCTTCTGGGGTTCATCTCAGAAGTTTGTGCAGGAAAAACGGTTGAGACCTGAATCAGAAGAACCAGAAATAAAGGCTGTAGGAAGTAGAACTGACCTGAGTATTACAAGGGATGTCATGGAACACAGTTTGTTGCTGTTGGTAAACATTTATTTTGTTTTGAAAAAGTTGGAATCAGCATATATAGTTTGCCTTAAGCCATTGCATACTTGGCTCAGGTTTGGCTTTATTATGACCTGTGGATTTCTTGTTGGGATTTCTAAAACATTATGTCTGAACCAGTCTTCTTATTAAATGTGCTTAAAACAAACCAATGATTTAATATCAAATGTACTGATTTACCCATCTGTATGAAATGGGTATGTAATACACATTACATAAATATATATAACAGAAGGCTTTTTTGTGCTTAGATTTCAGCCCCAAGAGATTAACCAAACCAAGATATCAACTCTAAAGGAAGGCTACAATTACTTTTATTGACACTGGATATAATAACAGAACCTTATAAGTCTGTTTGTGTTGTATCTCCACCCCCTTCTTATAGTCCACTGAATTAGGGAGGCAACTGTTGATCTGATCTGATATGATATAGCATCTCCTGTTTGAGCAGGAGTGGGTTTGACTAGAAGACCTCCAAGGACCTTTCCAACTCTATTATTCTATGGTCTATGTTTCTGAATGTTATCTTAGTGCTCTGAACCTAAATTATGTTTCAGCCCCTTTTGTCTAAATAACTGTTCCTGCATATTTCCATAAAGTTAATCTTCCTTAATCTTTCTTTTAGTTTATAAAAGAGCCGTGGTGGCGCAGTGATTAGAATGCAGTACTGCAGGCTACTTCTGCTGATCACCGTCTGCCAGCAGTTTGGCAATTCAGGTCCCACCAGGCTCAAGATTGACTCAGCCTTCCATCCTTCCGAGGTGGGTAAAATGAGGACCCAGATTGTTGGGGGCAATATGCTGACCCTGTAAACCGCTTAGAGAGGGCTGTAAAGCACTGTGAAGCAGTATATAAGTCTAAGTGCTATTGCTATTGCTATAAATTCTACAGGATACAAATGCAAACTTTCCGACAATTTTTCTGTCTGATCTGGAAATGGGCTAATGATAATAACTCATTATGGCTGTTTTCTTAAAGTTACTACATAACAAAAGCTGGTCCTCTGAGTCACTACTCCCATATTTTCAAGGAAAAAGCTTTTCATCATAAGGGATTTTATGGTATTCCAATATAGCTGATAGAGAGATATTAAACTGTAGAAATGTGAAGGCTCTCCAAAATTTATTGTTTGCAAGATCGTCCAAATATTGTGCTGATTTAATATAAAAATTTGCTGTGACCCACTTGAGCTTCGAGGGACATCTTTTTAGATTCTTTTTGTTATTCTATATTGACACTCCTTTGTTTGAGAAGCTCCATTGCCTGATCCTATATCAAAGACACCAGCATCTCACTTGAAAATGCCAATTTTGGTAATTTGTCTTTTATTTGATGTTTCCAAGAGAATTGATATTTGTCTGTCAGGATAAGAAGTACTGTATCAAACTTTGAGGTTGAAAATAAGCTTTTAGACATATCTGAGCACATATAGTTCTGCTCTCATTTCCTTTTGATAAGGTCAGCCTCCAAATGTAGAGCAGTGTTAGGCATGTACTTAGCTACCTGGAATAATTTTCTTCAAAAGCTTTATTTCAACCCTCTCTCATTTCTCGTAGTTAATGAATTTTCCTGAACTGTATATAGGATTGTGCCAGCATCTTGACTTTCAAAAGTTTCAAAGCAGTTGGTATGTACTATGTGATTCTAGAGGGAAGGGGAAGAAAGGTGACATGAGTATTTGCTTTCCCATAGCATGAAACCCAAATATTAAATGAAGAATTTGCTCTGTTTGATGTCCTTTGAGGCTCCAACAGATTTTCTTGAAGCTCCCTGAAAAATGCTTGACCTGTGTCTTCACATAATTAATTTGTAATGATTGTTCCTTACAGAAATGGACTTCATGGTCCCATGGCACTTCTAAGACCTACCTATACAACTAAAAAAGAAAATGGAATTCTGGTGTGATTTCAGCTGTTGCTCCCTTTTGAAATGATTTGGTCTGGAATAGTAATTCATCTTTTTATTTGGCTGAAGTGCTGAAACATTCATAAACCAAAAGAAAACAAATGAAAATGATGAAGTGAATGGAGTTTGTTTGGTATTGATCTAAGAATACTGCTGTGAAATATGGTAGGGGGTAGAGTTCTGATCCTGTTATCTCCACATGACTTGGATCCCTTATACAGCTGAATGAATGGCACTTGGTGAGGCTCAAGGCTCCTGCTGAAGTTGTCCTTAAACAATTCAACAACTGGCAGTTGTTCAGTGGTACCCAGGAGTCTCTTTCCTAGGGAGGGAGGACGTGTGAAGAATGTGCTGAGAAAAATGTATGAGAAAAACATGATGTCTTTTTACAACAAGAGAGAAGCAAAATGAACTACCTTCCCAATCAGTCTGAGAAGCTCAAGGTATTTGTTCTCCTTGCATTGTGATATAGCTGAATCTGCTCTGCAGCCCCTGCATAACTTATAAATTAGATGATGGTTGAAAGAATTGTTTCCCAAAAAGAAAGTTCAATTTATTCTTTACATTCATTTATTAGTAATGAAGACATATCTTCTTCTCTTACTACTTTTTATTAGTGGAATAATGATTGATTAAAATATAATTTATAATATTGTAAGACACGGAGTGTTATAAACAATTGGAATTTTGAAAGTCATTGGCCTGGTTGACTCATACATTGTACTACACTAAGTTTGCTTAACTGTAGTTTGCTAACAGAACATGGTTGAATTCCAAACAATCAATCTTAATGTTGTTTGGATCAAGTGAGTTTGTGTATGTGAGAGACACAGCGGGAGGGAGGCAGGGAGAGAGAGAGAGAGAGAGAGAGAGAGAGAGAGAGAGAGAGAGAGAGAGAGAGAGAGAGAGAGAGAGAGAGAGAGAGAGAGGGGATATATAAATAGAAAGAGAGAGAGAGAGAGAGAGAGATGATAGATAAAAAGATAGATAGATAGATAGATAGATAGATGATAGATATATAGAGAGATAGATAGATAGATAGATAGATAGATAGATAGATAGATAGATAGATAGATAGATAGATAGATAGATAGATATGTTATGTTCTAACTGTTTCAACTGTGTTGCATGGTTCCAACCAGGTCCAGCGTTTGAGCGTTTG
>QLTV01002269.1:2097559-2111452 GCA_003457575.1 Thermophis baileyi
CAACCCACAAATAATTAACTGTCTTTTTTTTTTTTTTTTTGCAAGGAACAGCTCTTCCAGATCACAAAGAGATAATCCACCATATTTTTTTTATTCTTCCAGAGAAATGTTCTGTCAGCCAGAATCAAGTCCTGACTGGCATTTCCATTTCTGTGCTATCTCTATAGGGCTGCTTGCAGAGACTTGTAACCAGCCTCACTCGGAAGCCAGCTTTAAAAGCCAAAGTCTCCAACACATTTTAAAAATACAGATAGTCGTTTAGCAACTATGAAAAAGTTACCTTGTGACCAATCCTTACATTGATAACCTTTGCAGGTCTGTAAAGCAAGGAAAAGCAGAAGTAAAATAATGAGCACAATAACAGTTTTAGTAAGCAATCACTTTAATGACTGAGTTGTCAGGCCCAATTATGGTCACTAAATGAGGACTCTCTAAAATCTTCTTACAAATTTAATCTAGAGGAGAAACATTTGAGACCTCACTTATTCTCAAACGCCTAACTTTTACCTATCAAGCCAATTTCTATCAAGCACTTTTATGCTTCTTCTCTCCTACCATTTCAAAATGGATACATGTCTGCCATCTAGTCAGTACTGTTTCCTGGTAACTGCTTGGCTAAGTTCCTGCAGCTTTCTTGGTAATGTTTCAAAAGTGGTTTGCCATTGTCTGCTTCCTTGGCTGAGAGAGTATGATTGAACCAAAATTGGCTTTGGGCCTAAGGAAGGACTAAACTCATGGTATTCCAGTTTCTAGCCTGATGCCTTCACCACTACACCAAAGTGGCTCTCTCCCATTAGCAAAGGATGATTAGAATTAGGGGACTAGATTCTAGAATCCTTAAGAATATAAGAGCTAGTTACTACAGAAATAATATAAGTAGGTGCCATTTTTAAAGATTTAGCTTGGCACATTCACAAGTCAACTCAAATAGCACCAGCTCTCACAATGGTATAAGAAAACTATGTAAAATATTGTTAATACTGAAATGTATATGTCAGGGAATTGCAAAGGAACAACCAGTTGCAATAAAAAGATCAGTTTTTATACATTACAACATTAAATGCATATGGAGCCTGCAAACTCCTCTTTGTTTTATTAAAACAAATTTCTCTATTGTTTTTCTATTTAAATGTTATAAGATTTTAAGATTTTATTGGACATCTCAAATCTTTATTTGAGAATAACATTCTTAATATTATTTAAGAATACCAAAGCAAACATTGCCAGACTGGAAGGTAGCTTCAATTTCTAAAATACATGAAACCATTTTTCTTAACCTTGGTAACTTCCATGCTTCTGCTCACACAGAGGTCTTTACAGAAAGAAAAAAAAAAGAAGCCTTTTCTTCAGGGCTTCCTGGACTGCCAATGTATCGTACCCCAAAGGAGAATAGCCTTTATATGAAAAAAGATAGATCCTTCAAATGCAAATAGAATTCTTCTAACATTAGGAAAGTGCTACTCCTGCCATCTGTAGTCATTTGAGGCTTATTTCACAGAGGCTTCTTCATCTGTAATCCTTCTAAGAAATCTCATGGGACCACACAAAGTCCTGGAGAATGAGAAGTCTCTCGGTCAAGAACCCACACTGTTGTAAGCAGACAAGGTATTTTATAGCTTTAGGAAAAAAAAAAAAGATTGAAGAGAAATTCAGCTCCTTTGAACTTCCTCACCCTCTCTCCAGACTTTTAAAGAGAAAGATGAATGTTAACAGGACTTTTCTTTCAACATTTATCCCACCACTGAATAAAAGTCAAATTCATTCAAAATAGAATGATTGCTGGAATTATTTTACATTCCTAACATCCCCCCTCTTGGGAATGCATACGGGTATGCAATTTATAGACTAAGCTTCCCCTCGTTTCCTTTGCAGGAACACTTCTAAATCTGTAAAACTCATAGAAAAACCATAAGGAACAAAAGAAAACACCTCTGTTATGTTTTTATGGCTCCTTAAACTATAATTTATTGCTTGTAACTAATAAAAGAAAATCTAGTAACTGAGCTATCTAGGATATGTTAACACATATGTGCTCCGAGGTTCAATTGTTGATATTGTTGATAAAACGAGAGGCTACAACTGTCATAATAGTTTATGTGGTGCTCATTTTGAGCAATATGTCTTTGGGGTTGGAAAGACGTTAATTCTTTCCCCAGTGATTTCATAACTGACTTCAATAATACAGTTTTTTTTCTGCAGGAAACCATCCGATATCTGATAAATCCTATCTATACCAATAGACTAAATGTTTTTTTTTTCTTTTTCTCTTGAAAAGGTGAAGGCAAAAATATCTGCTTCTTATCACAGTGCAATAGAATATCTGTAAATGGGAAACTAATATTTTTCTCAATAATCTTAAAAATTTCCAAAAATAAAGCTGATTTTTTTGTAAGTTTGTTGTTTTCTCATTCATTAATAGGGACTCAATAGGATATATAGTTTTAAAAAATACTCATAGGCGTGGATATAAAATTTTAATTTTCCTCTTTTTTTGTGAGTTTAGCACTTTTTTTTAAAGACAATTGAATCACTTGATTCTTTGGATTGAGAGTTGTATTCTGAATAAGTAATGTGTGAAGTGTAATTGAGATGCCCACGTTGATGAGCATCCCATTCAAATTGATTCATGGTATTCCCTACTTCTAAAAAAATGAATGAAATTTCCATGGCATCTCTTGTAGCTACAGGATGTACCAAAGGAGATCTCAAAAAACAGTGAAAAGTATCTTGACAAGGTGAATACTGTATTCATTGTGCATCAACAAGGCTAAGCATTTTCCTTGCATAGGCCTAATTTGTACATTTGCAGTCCTAAAGCAGCAGAGAATACTTTTGATAAAATTTCCATAAAATAAGAACAAGTTCCCAAACTTTGGTTTTATCCTTCTCCTTCTCACTATTGAAGCCACTTTATAGAATTTTGTTGGCCAGTTGACAACTTACTTTTGGAACAGGGCTAAAATGTAAGGTAAAAATTATTTTAAATAAAGTTTTACTACCTAATTCACTGAAAATTATAAGAGTTCAAATCCAACACATCTGGAGAATAACAGATTGGGAAGGCTGAGTTAAAATCACATAGCAGAGGAATCCTTTGAGATTCATGCTAGTCAGAGTCAATAATACCAGATTCAGTGGACAAACAGCTTTTTGTGACATAAGTATAGGTAGGACATAAAGCCAATTAAAACATTCTTATACATTTTTTATACCTGATATACCCTTTTAATACACTTACACTAAGTTTCATATTCAATGTTTTATTTTTCTGGGATACAGTCTAGGGCAATGTTTCTTAACCTGACTGATTTTCAGATGTGTGGACTTCAATTCCCAGAATTCCTCAGCCAGCATAGGTCCACACAACTTAAAGTTATCAAGATTGAGAAGACTAGTCTAGGGTATTTTGTGGTACACACATTTAATAAGAAAATGAAACACAATTCTCTCAGCAGTAAATTGATGTTACAGGTGAGATGTCAATATGCTGGTAAAACTTTATGATCTTCTTCTCTGCATTACTGGATATGTGACCCTTTGAGATTGAAGCTCTTCTGGAAAAAAAGAAAGAAAATAAATACACAGCATTCCATTGCTTCATTCATTCCAGTTCAGCAAACGTTCACAAGTGTCTCTGATGAGTCTATTGCTGCAGTTGGATGACTATGGGTGAGTTAGATTCCTCTGTTATTTAACTCCCCTTTACTTGCCAATTTGGCATATTTCCTCTTCTCCCTCTTCCAGTCACCCCACAACTCATGCTTGCTTGCCAGACAAATTTCACCAAATTCTCAATGTTATAATTAAAAGCCACATTTAGTTAAAGTAAATTAGGAGTTACAATAAAGTGGAAGGAACATGTAAAATGAATAATTAACATGGTATAGACTTCGGCATCATAATTAAGATTAACTACTGCATATATTCAAACTAGATTAGCAAAAGCATTGAAAGCAGCAAAGAGCTCAGTGGGAAGTATCTATGCATTCACTAAATAATGTGTTATGAAGAGTGTTCCAAAAGCATTAAGCATAAGGTTGTCATATATAAGATGATTAAAGTTTTACACAAAAGAAACTGTAATTTCCAGTAAATGAAGTCATTTCATTTCCCTGTGGCTTCCACCTTTAGGAGTAGACTGTAAATGGAAATTGGCTCAATGTGAAATCTTGCTAAATAGAATATGAATCCCCTTGTCTTAAGCTAATGAGTCTTGGATACTTGCAAAGAAACACACACACAATCTGAATTTAACCACATGGTTGCATCAGGATTTCCCCAGGAGTTCCACTTTTCATTCAAATTAACACTTCCATTGTTTTACAGTCAGATTTTTATCTTCCCCCCACCCCCAAATTGTATATATCTCTGGTTTGCAAATGATATCACTCTATCTGTTCCCTGTTAATAAAACACTGCAGCTTTTTTTAAAAATGCGTAGCAATTATTGGTACAATATCAATCCCAAAAACCTAAACACAGACAATAACGCGTTTTAATCTGAAATTTTAATCTGAAAATCAAAATTGAAAACAGTAGAATCCTCTATCAGCATTTCCCTGATATGAGTAAAGCTAAATGGGGAGGAGAGAGAGAGAGAGAGAGAGAGAGAGAGAGAGAGAGAGAGAGAGAGAGAGAGAGAGAGAGAGAGAGAGAGAGAGAGAGTGAGAGAGAGAGAGAAAGTGAGACAAATACTTTGCGATTTATGATATACAGTGATACCTCGATATCTCTGCTTAATTGGTTCTGGGAGGCACAATAAGTACTAAAAAGAAAGATCCATCCAAGTCATCAAGTTGTATTTGATATTTGAAAGCAAACCAATATGATTCAAATGCTTTGCGATTTATGATATACAGTGATACCTCAGTACTTGTGCTTAATTGGTTCTGGGAGGCACAATAAGTACTAAAAAGAATGAGTAGCGAACAAACCATGTGACTTACCACATTATCCATGTGACTTACCACGTACCCTGGAAGGACTTTCTATTTGTCCTTTTTTCTGTGTAAGCAACTTTCCTAGCATGGCTGACTTTCTGTCTTCCCCCATGCAACTCTCCAGTTCCTTTTAGCAGCAATCTTTCCAGCATGGCCAAACTTCCTGTCTGCCCTCTGTAGTTGTCTCCCACTTCTTTTTGCAGCACATCAAGTACCAAACAAAGATGAGTACCGGGATAACATCCCGGTACTCAAAATGTGTTGAATACCAAATTTGACTAGTTTTGAAGCAGTTGAGTACCAAAGTACTGTATATATATATTTTTTGTTTTAAGTGTCCATAAATATCAAAATGTCTGGAACTGCTTCATATAGTGGGAAGAATGGAATGAAAACTTTAAGATTTGTAGACTGTTCCACTATTCCTACAGCTAGATACTTTAAAGGCTTCACAGAAGTAAAGTTTTGAAATATTTCCTTGTATCTCTTTAAAGGTGGAAGACACAGTAGGAATGAGAAAACAATCTTCAAATTGTCCAGCAAAGATCCTAAGTTGGTGGAACATATGCTGGAAATGTTGTACTGAAACTTAATAATAAAACCTTTGAAATCTTTTCACAAAGTAACCATTTACCTGTTCCCTAGAAAAGCTTGGCATTTTCTAGGCAGGAAAATGGTTGTTCAGGATTATGGTTTATTGGCAACATTTTGTGAAAATGTTCCATCAAGTCAGCTAAAACAGACTGACCCAGGGATACAATGTTACAGAGATAAATAGTACTCATAGTCTCACTACTATTCTTAATAGCAAAAGCGGATCATCCAGTACTTGTAAATGACAGCCTGATATTCATTCACTCATAGTCAAAAGTCTTAAACCTGCATCAATTATGAAGAATTTAAAACTAAGATTTGACCCAAAAGTATATATATTAGACCTAAAAGTATATATTATCCTTGAACTTGTATTCAGAACTGAGAGCTGATAGAATGCTTACTTGTATTGGAAGGACTAGCGGAGAATTGTAAAATTAACATGAGTGAATAAAATTAAGGCTTATCCATAGCTACAGTAAAGCAGCTGAGAATAGAGTAAGTGAATGAAGCTCAAAACAATGTTGGCCTTGCTGTCACTTTTCAATCCCGTTAAGCAAAACAGATGTTGAAACACAACTGCTTACTAATCAATAGAAAAATATCAAATCACATTAGCATATGATAGTTAATGATAATGGCCCATTCACAGGCTGATCTGTGATCTTAATATACATTTTGGAAAAGCTCTCTGTGTCTACTCATTAAATGAGGGTTGAGATTTAAACCTGCACCAAGCCAGGGTGGCAAGTCCTGAGTTAACAGCTTGAGTGGGCAAGTAGGCAATTTGGTATAGATCCTTTGGAGAAAAAATTTCCAGGGTTTTCAGAACCAATATTTTTAATATAACTACATCTTTTCACTCTCTGATCACTTATTTCCTTGTCTGTAAGATTAAACTGCTATCTTTATCCTTGACAAGCACATCTTCTTAAGGGAATAACTCAGGGACATCAAATTGTTAGTGTGAGTGCAGCATAAATCAAATGCCTAGGGCCATACCTTACCTGCAGTATTCTATATTAGTGAATGAAAGGTCACCCTTCTAAGAGAACTTTTCAAGAAGCAACCCAAGGAGAGCAGACTGGCACAGAGAGTAAAAGTGCCACTCTGAGACCCTTAAGCAAATGTGCCAGGCAGTGGAGTTAATGTCACCTCAAGTACAGTCTCACTCCATTTACTTAAGATTGACATATTCAAGATAGAGAATGACAAATAGCAGATATCAGAGGAAAGGTTTGAGGGATGATTGGGTGGGTGGGTGGGTGGGTGGGTGGGTCTGGATGAAATAAAAGGGAATGATGTGAAGGACTGAAACAATTTATACACACAGAAACTAGGGATTGGTTGAACAAATAGAAGAATTGAAATAATATATGCGTTGGAGAAAAGGTAGGATCATAAAAAAAAGAACAAACAAGAACAGCAAAATATGGCCTTTGTTTTCTCTCTCTTCTCTAATAACAAATTGAAGAGTAAACCAATGCTAGCTGAACAGGAAAAAAAGAAAGAATGCAAAACAAGGATCAATCACCCAGTTTGAATAGGTGATTAAATTCTATGGCTAGTACCTCATGTTAGAGAGCCTATCATAAATTCAACTCCCACCATGTTCAAAGTAAAATAAATGCATTGTTGATTATCTGTGACATTGAAAGCAGTGAAGCAATTGTTGAACTCAGGCATTCCACCTGCGAAAGTAAACATTTATGTGGCACTTGTGATAAGGATGTAAACTTTTGCTAGGATAGATTGAGATTTCACTCCATTCACAGTTGATTCATGGCAGAACAAACTTTGACAAGAGTGAAAAAAAGAACACATACTGTAGCAGTAACCAGGCTCAAAAACACTCCAATAAGGAACCTGTCTTCTTACAATTCTTCAAATAAATCATTCAGAAATCCATCCACACAAAGAACCAATCAGCAGTGCGACTCAAAAAACCAATTAGAAACAAGTACTTTTGGAATTTCATCAAAGTGGACCAATTAAATGATGAACCAGTCAAGAACCAACTTTCTTGAATTCCTGGGACATGAGCCAATCAGAGAACAGCTGGCTCAAATGCAAGAGCCCAATCAGTCTCTGTTCAGTTACCTGTGAGCTGCCAAAAATTGCAATATAAAGCAGCTTACTCTGCCTCTAAAGATGACAGCCACAGCTGCTGGCAACATTTCAAAACAAAAGAAAACTAGATAGACCATGTCCATTTAATCCCAAAATTCATCACTGGTTCATAATTTTGCTATATTTCTTTTTTCTAATCTCACTTTTTAAGATTTCCTCTGCTTACTGTTACATTATTTCCCCCCCCCCATAATTTAATCACGTTAATTAACCTGAAATGGAATATTGTGATAGGCAAATATTTAAAACAAGTTTTGAAATGATTCCATTTTCATCAATCCACATATTCTTAATGCATGTATATGAAAAGAAGAGGTGGTTTCTGCAGTGTTGCAGTGGGATTAGGAAGATCTTCTTGAAAATTAAGATAATTGCATTGTAGAAGATTGGATATTAAAATATATTTGCTAGGTATTTGTTTCTCTTCCATTGAGCAAATTGCATTGCTGACCCCATAACATATAAACCATGTTTGACATAGAGAGAGCCACCACATCGATCAGTAAGTGATCATTTACTTGATCAGTAATAAGTGTGAATTACAGTATATCCCATAATGACATTCTACTATTTTATGGAACATTATGTAAGCACAGCACCAATATGATGTCAGGAAGAATTAATTGGAGTCAGATGGCTTAATTTAAATAAACAGAATTTTGTCAAATTATATAAGCATCAGAAAGCATAAATGGATTTTCTAAATAAAAAAATGGCTCTAGATGAAAGCTTTGCCTTATTTGAATTCATGTATCATGTAATTGAAACTAAAAATAGATTTAAAATAAGATTATTTTTCTTCTGGAAAAGGAGATAATTTCTCACTGAAAATGAAGAAGAAAAAGAAAAAGAAAGAAGAAGAACTGGTAGGAAATAAAAGATCCAGATTGCATCTTTCAGTGACTATTTCTATATTTTGTTTATCTACATGTAGATCACAGTTCCTGTCTCCCTCCTCCAGGGAAGTGTTTATGAGGTTTAAATAATATGCAGCCTGTTTGTTCAATGATATTTTCACCATCTGAAAATAGAAATGTCAGAAGCTGAACAGATACAATGTTACAGGACCCTTTTAAATGGCATCCAGAAATAAACAAACATGGATATATCTGAAGCCCAGCTGCTTTGTTTTTCATTGGCTGCCGAGTGCCAACAACCGAATCTGAGAACACTGAGTGCCTTGAGAGTTAACTACAATATTTTGACTCACATGTACTCTTTATTCACACTTCATTCACACTTCAATTCTTCATTTCTGGGGGAAGATGAACAAGAAATGTAACACTTAGTGTACATTTCCACCTACTATAATTTAGTTTTCCCCCTGTTTCTCCTCTCATCCAGAAAGCAAGCAGGGACATAACTTACTGTATAATATCATTGAGCAATGGCAACAGGACTGGCCAGGAACAGATTTTTGTTGTCTAAAAGTTAATTGCCCTTTCCATACGCTATGAGAAATTTTTTAACTTCCATTAATATGGCAAGAAAGAAAGTGAAGAAAGGCCCTTAGGTCATGTTGCATATACATCAGCAACGGTATCTTTACATTCATCTATTAAACAGTGGTTGTTGGCAGGGGTGAAATTCAGCAGGTTCTGACAGGTTCTGGAGAACCAGTAGCAGAAATTTTGAGTAGTTCGGAGAACCGGCAAATACCACCTCTGGCTGGCCCCAGAGTGGGGTGGGAATGGAGATTTTGCAATATCCTTTCCCCAGGAGTGGGGAGGGAATGGGGATTTTGCAGTATCCTTCCCCTGCTACGCCCACCAAGCCACGCCCACAGAACCGGTAGGGAAAAATGTTGAATTTCACCACTGGTTGTTGGTATGGTGATATGTTATAAGTTCTTTTTTCTTTCTTTTTGTATACAGGATACTATCTCAACCTAGGTACTAATGAACTAATGTAAAATAACTACAAAGCTCGCTGTTAGCAAAAACCCTAAAATTCAATGTTAAATGAAACTAGAAGAATTTTGAAATAACCATCCATAGCCAGTCATAACTTTTCTATTGTTAGGGTCAGAAAAAGAAATGATAAAAGATCTATTATAACATTTATTATTATGGTTGGTTACATAGTCAACCAGATGTTTACACTGGATTTGGGTTTTTTTTTTAAATCCAACTATCAAGGCCCTGGGATAGGCAAATGTGGTGGTGGTGGTGATAATGGTATTGTCGCAGGATGTAAGCTGTTTGAAGTAAACTGCCTTTTTGTATTTGACTGATGGTGATTTTGTCAGTGCCGATGGTATTCCAGTTCTTTTCTTCTGTTCTGTTCTCTCCAGGGTCTGCAACATCCATTAGCAAAACTTTTTTGTCTTTCTTATCAACAGTTGTTAGGTCTAGGATGTTATATGTGGTAAGTGCTTGTCTGTTTGACAATGCTCTAAAATCCAAGAGCATTTTAACTTCTTCATTTTCTATTACTTTGTTTACTCTTTGAAGCTATCAGTTCTTACTTGCTGGCAAATGGTCTTTCTTGCAAATCTTTCAATGTACCATTGTTGCTATTCTGTCATGCCATTCTTTGTAGTCAATCTTCTTGAACTGTTGTTATTATTATTTGATTCATTGCACAGTTAGCCAGATGTTCAGACTGGGTTTGACATTTTTGTCTACCTATCGAGTCCTTTCCAAGACCTAGGACAGGCAGATCTGGATGTTTGATGATGTTATAGATATTGTCGCAGGATTGGAGTGAAGATTAACCATAATCAATTAACCATAATAGTAAGCAGCTTTTGAGCTTCTGAATAAAGCTGCCTATTATTATTTTTATGATGACTCTTCAATTCGATTCACAGTCTGGGACTGGTAAAAACTTAACAATCCAAGTCCTTATCAAGGATGATGATGATGATGATGATGTGGCACAGTGGTTAGAGTGCAGCACTGCAGGCTACTTCAGCTGACTGCTAGCTGCAGTTTGGCGGTTCAAATCTCACCAGGCTCAAGGTTGACTCAGCCTTCCATCCTTCCGAGGTGGGTAAAATGAGGACCCAGATTGTTGGGGGCAATAGGCTGACTCTGTAAAACTGCTTAGAGAGGGCTGTAAAAGCACTATGAAGCGGTATATAAGTCTATGTGCTATTGCTATTGCTATTTGTATATATTCTTTTTGAAATAAAGCATGCTTTCTTAAGATATATCAAGGAGCTTTCTTGAAGATTTTATCTGGAAAATGAACACATGTAGGTTACATTAATGTTGAAAAATATGTATGGATCAATTTAAATTATTATTCATTTTATACATAAATGCTTCATTTGAGATCATGTTAAAATATGGTTTTGCATTATAAGACTGAGTACAGGACCTCCTCTTACCTAAATACCCCTTGTCTTTCCACTTCTAGCATAGTTGATAAGAGACTTTTAATTTCATGTATTTTTTTTATTGTTTAGTCAGACATAGAGGAAATAATTCAACTTTATGATCTATGATTTCAAGTTGTCATGTTTCATGAAAGTTCTCCACATTATGCTAAAGAAAAGGGAGGAATGTAAGAGTTCATGGAAATATTTTCTTTCAATGCAAAATGCGGTATTCTATTTTAGCACTGTATATTATGTGTATTCCCACTCTAGGTCTCAGTCACTATTTGGATATTAACATTGTTATATATTTCCTAGTGAGAGAAAGCATTGGTTGATAAAAATCATCCATTTGTACATTTTTCTTTGAAATCCAATCCTAGCTTAGAAACTGAAACATAATCCAACGCATACTGAATATGTAAATAATGAAAATAATAATAATAAAAAGAGAGAGAAAGACCATCTGGAACACATGCTGAAAACTAGCAAAGCTGAAAATAGAACATTTTTGCACCTAATAGTAATAAAAGGTGATTTCCCCCCCCCCCCCTTCCTTGATAGCATCATTCAACACAGAGTAAGTTAAGTTGCAGGTGACCTGTTAGGATGTAAAATTTATTATTTTTTTAGACTTTAATATGGGAGAGCCACAATTTCAGATTAAAGCAATGAAGATACTTGTACAGTTGCTGAATACGTCTTTAATTTTTCTGAATAACATAAAAAATCAAGGTGAAACATTTTCCACATGATTTCCAGGTGGAGAAAACCGATTAATTAAAAGTACACTCTCCAAGTGCAATCATGATTATTCCAAATGAAAACAAATTTCAGCTTTAAAATGTTTAAAATGTGATCTTTGATGTAGAAAATATAATAACATCTCTAGTTTTATAGTTTTCTGTAAAAAAAAGTCAGGTCTCCAGCTGAGTGCTAGAAGAGATCATTACTGTAACAATAAATTTTACCTTATAACAGTATAATTACAGATTCTAAGTTGACATAATATTAATAGCTTTATTAATTGCAGTGTCATAGAACATATTTTACAGAGGTATAAATATTGATATTAATGCAATCAACCATCGGATGTTCTAATTCACAGTTCAGTGTCTGATTCAAATAGCTCTAGTCACTGTTTGACTTTAAAACCGCTGTCACTGTGGATCTCTGAATATAATAATTTCATGCGCCATTCTAATCACATTTCAATATGGATGGAGACCAAATAAGCTCTGTTAAAATGAAGCATTTCAGGTGGAAGCAGTTTTCACCTGGTAAAATATATTCATTAAAATCAAACCATTTTCTACAATGATAGAACTGAGATGGAATATTAATTTTAAACTTAAAGAAATAGTGACACTGACCCCTAACTCTAATATCAACCTAAACACCTGTCACTGAAAGGTTAAGGAAACTGTCGTCCTCCCTGGATAGCTCATTTATGTTTTTGTTTCATTTTTGTTTGCTTTGTTTTAAAATAAATCTTGAATTTTATGAACCCCTGTGCAAGAGGAGGGCTTGTGACCAATCAAAGATAGCAGAGAAACATTCATGTCTATCAGCCAGTCACTGTTCTATGGCTGATGAACAGGAGACCTCTTCTGGTAGAATGCCATTTGGATAATATCAAATAATGTCAGCATCCTGGGGATGTTATTCAACAATGGAAGTCTTTATACATACATCTGAATATGGGCTTTCTTCCTTATAAGGCTGGATTCTACTGTAAATAAACTGAATATGTGAGCTTTTACTGTGATCTTTCTTCCATAAAAAAAAATGGTTCCTTTAATTATTATTTATTTCTCCCTTAATGTGGTATGCTTTGCTCATGGAATGAAGTAATTGTGATACCCAATCAGAAGTTCCACAAAGCATTGGCTGTGCCCACCCCCACCCCAGATTCTCTCCAGAACTGAGAAATAATCTATAGTTGTTAAGTCCTACTATGTAAGTAAAATTACAAATTCATTAATATAATTTCATTTTAATTAGATTTAAATTAAATCATTTTTAGTTTTTGTCCTGGACTCTACTATTTGTGGCCCAAAGCCACATCCTTTATTCATGTACAGCTCTTAACTGCTGTTCTGCAATTTTTCAGTAGGAAGGGTAGTAATCCATTCTTTACTATTTGTAAAAGGCTAATACTGTACTTGCTCTGAATTGCAAAAAAAAAAAAAAAGTTTTTATGTTTTTAAGTGGTGCATTACAAATAGATGAACATTTCAAGCTTTATGAGAGAAGAGCAAACTAAATATACAGCTGGTTGTAGTTGTCTCTAGACGAGATGGGTGGCACATAAATCTAGTCACTCACTCACTCAATCAATCAATCAAGTGGCTTTTGTTTCTGCTAGACCATTCTTTCACCTCCCCCAGTTCAGGTGACCACTAAGCCTGATTGCTGATCGCAATTTCAAATATTATTTTGCACAATATATATTTAACAATAGGTACATATACTGTATTGCCCACAAGTAGTAAGAAGTACATACCATTTTTACTAGAGGGTTTAGCCCCACCCCTTTTGTGACATCACTTCCGCTCCCCCTCCCTTGGAGGACTGTGCATGACGTCACTTCCGGCCCACCCCTCCCCCTTTGGAGGACTGTGCATGACGTCACTTCCGGCCCCACCCCTCCCTCCCTTGGAGGACTGAGTAACATCACTTCCGGCCCCACCCCTCCCTCCCTTGGAGGACTGAGCAACATCACTTCCGCCTCACCCCCCCCCCACTTGGAGGATTGTGACATCATAATAAATCGCCCTCTTGAACGCCCTTCATACAGACTGCAATGGGTAATGGATTTACCAATGTAAACGAAGAACGCTCTGTCCCAGTTCCTATGTCTGGGTCCTGTTGTATTGCAAAGGTATTTGGAAAACACTTTTTCCT
>QLTV01002270.1:4162-17217 GCA_003457575.1 Thermophis baileyi
ATGTTGGATTCTAGTATGACATGGTCACTATCACCCAAGGTTCCTGCAGTTTCAACTCCCTCTATTACTTCTTCTCTGTTTGTAAGTATTAAGTCCAGTATGGCTGTCCCTCTAGTTCCCTCCTCTACCTTTTGGACAACACAGTTGTCAGCTAGGTTGGTTAGGAACCTATTTGATTTCTCCCTTGGTGCAGAATTAGTTTCCAGTTGATATCCGGGTAGTTGAAGTCCCCCATTATTACTGCAGTGTGTTTCCTACATATGTTCGTTAGTTGGTTGGCAAAAAAGATATCCATTTTTTCTGCTTGATTGGGTGGCCTATAGTATACTCCTATTGTCATGTCATTCTTTTTTTCTTTTATGTTGACCCATATGCATTCTAGGGGGTTTTCTTCTTTGGTTACATGTAACTCTGTAGCAACATAGTGGTCCTTTACATACAGTGCAAGACATCCTATCTTCCCATCCTGGTGGGCCAGGTAGAGGTAATTATAGGTAATTATTATGGGGGTTTATTTTAGACCACCTGGGCAGACAAATGATTTCTGCATCAGTTGGCCAGTCTTTCAAATAGGCACACCTTAGTGACAATGTGGGGTTTTAATTGTCTAACATCTGCTGTAAATCTAGCTCTCCCAAGAGTTGTAAGTCCCACAAAGTCTTGTTCTTCCTTGCTAACATCATTTGTCAGAAGGTGGAAGAAAGAACGAGATGATCTTCTATCCTGGACCTAATTCTCACCAACACAGAGAAACTGGTTAAAGAAGTAAGAAACTGGTTGCTGAAAAGTAATCTTGTTATCCATGAATTTGCAATATCCAGAGGAAGAGAAAACGAGAAGAGTCTAATCTGGATTTGAGAATTGTAGACTTTTGATGAACTACAAGGAAAGGTAGGTTGGACTGAAATTCTGAAAGAGAAAAGTATCCAGGAAAGTGTGGAAATTCTACAAAACAAAATTTCATTATTGATCACAACAAACAAGATAATAGATATCTTGTTAAGACATAAATCACACATAATCCCCAGAAGAAAAAATGGAAGGAACCTTCAAGGCCATGATAAATACATGCAGAGCTCTCTAAAATGTGGAAGAGAAAGTAACATGTACAGGAAATGCAAGGGAGAGAACATAAAGAAGTATATAAAGTAATCTCTAGCAACTGTAGGAATTCTGTCAAAAAGGTGATAATGAGAAATCAAAACTTCTCCATTTCTATTTTGTTTCTATTTTTTCTAACAAGGGAAATGGAGCTGGAGCTGGTCATCATTCTACCACTGGGTTGGTGGGGTGAGGATGAGGGAACTGCAACTTAGATAGGCAAGGAGAATGTCAAGAAAGAATTTAACAAGTTCAAATAAATTCAAGTCTCCAGGGCCAGATGGATGATATCCCAGAAAGAACTAAGGGAGGAATTCCTGGCTCAGGAATTCTGGGAGTTGAAGTCCACAAGTCACAAAGGTTTTGCAATATCCTTCCCCTGGAGTGGGGTGGGAATGGAGATTTTGCAGTATCCTTCCCCTGCCACGCCCACCAAGCCATGCCCACCAAGCCACACCACGCCCACAGAACCGGTAGTAAAAAAAAATGGATTTCACCACTGAGGTCAACCTATCCATATCTAGTACCCTTTGAGGGCATGATAGTTGAGAACGATAGCACTTGTAGTCCAATATTTATGGATGAAACTCTAAATTGAAGGCTCCACCATCTTCTCTTTTAGAGGAGAAGCTATCTTTTATCTTTTAGAAGCTCCACTATCTTCTCTCTTCTACCGACTTCTCTGAAACTAATGTCTATTTGGTAAATGAATAGATATAAAGTTGAAAAAATTGTTTTCTGTCCTTCCCAGTGATTCTGAGGCTTGGTCTTTAATCAGCTTTTGCATAACTAATTCCACAAATGTGTTGTGGAGGAAAAAGGATGAGTCGGTTTGACAACCTCGTGGAGACAAGTTCAGAAACTAATTGAGTCTAATGGGGAGTAATCTGTCCCTTGTATTGTGCATGTCGGAAGTGGGCTTAGATGAAAATAAGAGTCAGTTGGCTTTACAGATGATAGGGCATCTTCAAAGTCTATGAGAAGCAATTGAGCAACCTGCAGGATAGTGAAGGTTGTTTGCACAGACATCCAGTTTAAAACAAACACCCTTGTCTGACATTCTTCCAGTGCCAGGAAACTGTTATCAAGGTTCTGAAGACATCCATATTTTCCTTCCTTAAACAAATACATGACAGCAGTTTTCCCAACGTGGTGTCCTTCAGACCGGGTGGGACTCCCAGCTCCCAATGTTTGTCACTTAAAAGGTCACCACCATGTTGTGGCAAGGCCCTTTTGAAGATGTGAAATGATCATATATTGTCAAATACATCTTTTCCCAGTTACATCTACCCAACCCACCAGAGCAGGGAGACAGGGGAAGTTACAAGTCTCCTTTCCTAAGGAGATCCATCTAATAGGACCAAGAAGGACTTCTCCCTGGTGGCTTCCTCCCTGTGGAACTTCATTCCCATGGAGATAAGATTGGTCCCCCTCTTGACACTCTTTGGAAAGGCCCTGAAGACATAGTTTTGCCAACAGTCCTGGAGACCTCAGGGTGACATAGAACACATCATGTGGTTGGTTTGATTGTTGCTGCCAAGGGAGAGCAGGGGTTTATGGGGTTGGTATAGGGGTTTTATTTCTGTAAGTCATCCAGAGTCACTGTGAGTTGGACAACCATGTAAATTTTCTTAATAAATAATAAAAAATAAATATATATGTAAACAGAGAACATTACCCACTATCAACAGAAGACACGGTAGAAAAAAGTAGTTGGTAAAAACCTCCAGATGGGATGACTCAAAGTTCTCCTGTCCGTGATATATGGGATATATAGGATAGGGGACTAGAAGCTAAACTGTATGAACAATGGTTGCAGGAATTGGGTATGTCTAGTTTAATGAAAAGAAGGGCTAGGGGTGACATGATAGCAGTCTTCCAATATTTGAGGGGCTGCCAAAAAAGAAGAGGGGGTCAACCTATTCTCCAAAGCACCAGAAGGCAAGACAAGAAACAATGGATGGAAACTAACCAAGGAGAGAACCTAGAACTAATTTCCCAATGGTGAGGATGATTAACCAGTGGAACAGCTTGTGTCAGGGCTGCCTCTGTCCATTTCCTAGGAAAGAAAAATCCTTGGCTCCGTAGATTCAGAGAAAAGTACTTTTACTAGGAAGGAACTGAAAGCAACAAATTTCAGGCAAGATCTGAGGCAAAGCGTGCGAAACAGCAAATTGAAACAAACTGTAGAGCCCAACCCCCTTGTAGCTAGGCAACCAGAGGGCTGCTGCATACCAAACCTAGAAGAAATGACCTTGGAGAGATAAGCAAAGCCCAGACCATAGTTGCAAAGCTGCAAGGAAGAATTCTCCACTGACCCCTCCCCCCTCTTCCATGGCAGCAAGCAGAAGGCTAGCTAACATTCCCCCCCCATAACAGAGGCTTTATCCATACAAATAAAATTTATAAAAGCCAACCAAAAAACACACGCCCCCCCCCCCCCCGTAACAGAGGCTTTAGCCATACAGATAAAATTTATACAAGTAAAACAAACAACACATCTCACCAAGGACAGCGGTTCATTCAGGGTTTGTCGAGGTATTTTCTATGAAAAATCTGGAGGAGTTTAGGTGCCTGGACATGTTTAGCATCCACCCATTCGGACTGTGCAGGGGGAAAATGTTTCCAGGCAACGAGGTATTGGACCTTCCCTCTATGTTTCCTGGAATCCAGAATTTTTTTGATTTCAAAATGCTGCTCTCCTTCGATTAGAGTGGGTACAGGAGGGGTGTCAGGTGCAGGGCAAAGGGGTGACAGAGTTTCAGGTTTCAACAAACTGCAGTGAAACACAGGATGAATACGTTTAAGATTCTTAGGCAACTCCAGTTGTACAGTGACTGGGTTAATTACTTTAACAATTGGGAATGGGCCCACATATTTAGGACCCAGTTTCTTAGATGGTTGGGTGGACTGTAAGTATTTTGTGGAGAGGTAAACTCTATCACCTACCGTACTTTAAAATCTTTTGGCACCACACATTTTTTGTCAGCTTGTTTCTTATGTGCCTGACGTGCCTCCTCGAGTGCCTTACAGGCAACTGGCCAAGTGTTCTGCAGTTGGGCTATCCACTCCGATAAGGAGGGTATGTGTGGCTTCTCTTGAGGCAGCTGTGGCATAGCTACAAAGTCCTGACTGGAGGCCATCCTAAATGGGGTGAACCCTGTGCTCCTATGCACAGAATTGTTATATGCTACCATGTTTTCCCGAAAATAAGGCCCACCCAAAAAATAAGCCCTAGACTGATTTTTTGGGGTGGGCCTAATATAAGCCCTACCCCCAAAATAAGCCTGGGGGATGGGCATGGCCAGCACAAGAGGCGGTGAGCACGCGGGGCCCAATGGTGTCCGGCTGTCAGGTTTCCAAGTGATGAAACCCATTCAAAAAAGAAATAGGCAAAGTCCATCTTCCAAAACAAATTTCTTTTATTTACTGTAGGTAGGCATCAAATTGACAAAGTCTGTTGTAATTCCAGATCTGACACAAACCAGAATTACCCCACATAATATTGTAAGTTAGAAACATCCCTCAAAAGTCACATTCTCCAATAAACACTCAATCCACATTTCCCGGTGTCTTCAAACTCCACCTTCCATTCTCACCAGGAGCAGCCTCTGTTCCCACGGGAAAGAAGGTCACCTAGCCAAAACAATCCTCACTATCTATTCACTCCTTCCCCCCACCTTAAGAATGTGGCAAGCCCGAAACCCCCCCTTACATAGTAAAGAGAAAGTAAAGGAATAAATGAGTATAATAGAGAGCTAAATAAAATGGCTACACATACTGTATGTTAAATTCGGGCTCGACAGGCTGCCCCACCTCAATTGAAAATAAACTCCTGCAACGACACAGAATACATAAAGATTACAATTAGGTTAAATATATCACCACATATACATATATAACTAACCTTGCCTGCCACCCGCAAGATCCCCTTTGGGTTTGTGTGGATACTTTTCATGGAACTTCTGAACCAATCTATCAGCATTGACTTTCCAGCTTTTTACCCAGGTGGCTTCCGAAATGGGATACCCCTTCCAATGAATTAAATATTGTAATTGCCCTCTATAAAGTCTAGAATCCAATATTCTTTTAACTTCATAATGTTCATGCCCAGCAATGATCAAAGGCTTTGGAGCCGCACGATTTGCTGGCCGCAATGAGGAAGTAACAAACAGCTTTAACAAACTACTATGGAAAATCGGATGCACTTTCCCTAACAAGCGAGGGAGTTTAAGTTGCAGAGTTACTGGATTTATTACTTTAATTATTTGAAAAGGTCCCAAGAACTTTGGACTCAGTTTTCTAGAAGGCAACTGTAATTTCAAGTATTTAGCTGACAGATAAACTTTATCTCCTACTTTGAAATGAGGTTGCTGCGAACTATGTTTGTCAGCTTGCTTCTTGTGCATTTCTGCTGCTGCCCTCAAAGCCTTCTTTGTATTCTCCCACAACTCCTTTAAGGAGTCCATCCATTCTTTTACTGACATGGATGGAGGGGGGTCCCTCGGCAACTCTGGCATGGGGACAAAATCCATTCCAGTACTAATCTGGAAAGGGGTGAACTGTGCAGCTGCTGTGCACTGCATTATTATAAGCAACCTCAGCAAAAGGCAATAAATCAGCCCAGTTGGACTGTTGGTAATTTACATAACATCTTAAATATTGACCAATCATCGTATTCATACGTTCCACCGATCCATTAGTGCTCGGATGAAAAGATGAGCTTAACCCTTGAGATGATGCAATAGCTTTTATAAACTCCCTCCAGAACTTTGCTGTGAACTGAACCCCTCTATCTGAAATTATCCTGCGTGGTACTCCATGTAATCGATAGATATGTTTAACAAACAGTTTGGATAATTTCCTGGCTGATGGTAATCTCAGACACGCGACAAAATGGGCCTGTTTGGAGAATAAATCCACTACGGTCCAGATGACCGTATTTCCCCCACTCTCCAGCAGGTCTACTATAAAGTCCATTCCTATTTCCTCCCAGGGTCGTGATGGGTCTGCCACAGGTTGCAACAGTCCTGGGGGTTTTCCTGGTCTGGTCTTCATGGTAGCACAAGTGGCACAACTTTTTACATAGTCCTCAACGTTGCGCTTCATCTTTGGCCACCAAAACTGTCTCCTGGCCATGTGTAGGGTTTTTAAATAACCGAAATGTCCTCCCTGTTTTGAATCGTGGCTTTTTTGAAGTACATGGAGGTGCAAGGTTTTGGGGACATATAACTTGGATTCTTTCCATGCTACGGCATCTCTAATTGTTAACAGGGTTTTATTTTCCTGATACCAAGGGTCTGTTCTTAGTTCATTTTGTAATGTTTTGGTCATTTCTGATTTATCTTTGATCTCTGGTTGTTGGGCTTGTGCCCGAGTGATCACCTGAGCCGCCTCCTCGGGGGAAGGTGGAATTATTGGGTGAATCACTTCTTCTCCTTTGCTGTTAAATTGGGGTTTTCTTGACAGCGCGTCTGCTAATAGGTTTTCCCCCCCTGGGAGGTACTTCAATTGGAAATTGAATCTTTTGAAGTACTGCGCCCATCTAACTTGTTTTGGAGAGAGTTTCCTGGGAGTTTTTAGGGCTTCTAAATTCTTGTGGTCTGTCCACACTTCGAAAGGGTTATTGCTGCCCTCTAAAAACTGTCTCCAAGTCAGTAAAGCCCAACGGACTGCATAAGCCTCCTTATGGTGTATGGAGGTGTATGCGCAGGGTTGCAAGTTGCCATTGGCATTCTTTTGAAGGAGAACTGCTGCAATGGCCACGTCGCTAGCGTCAGCTTGGACTATGAAGGGCTGTTCTGGATTAGGGTGCCTGAGGATCGGCTCCTTGGCAAATAGGGCTTTCAGTGCCTCGAATGCCTGCTGGCATTCTAAAGTTCAGTTTAGGGGTTGCTGCAGGCTGGATTTTATTGTTGAGCTCCCTGAGAGTGGGGGAAACAGGGTCATTTAGACCATAATAGATTTATTCTCAAAGCAAGTCCATTTCATAGCTTGCCCAGGGCTCCCATCAGCAAAAAAGCTGGCCAGACTGTTTATAAGGCAGATTTATAGGTTGCATGGTGTTCCCCACAGGTTCATCTCTGACAGGTTCTGGAGGGAGTTCATTAGATCCATTGGGTCCTCGCAGGGGCTTAGCTCAGTATTTCATCCGAGTACCAATGGGGCCATGGAATGCATGAACGCAATGGTGGAGCAATACTTGAGATGCTATGTCAACTATCAGCAGTCTAATTGGGCAGAGTTACTGCCGTTCGCTGAGGTGGCATACAATAATGCGGTGCACAGCAGCACCGGCCTGACCCCTTTCCAGGTCACCAGTGGCATGGAATTCGTTCCCATGCCTGAACTCCCCAGGGAGCCCCCCTCATCCATGTCACTAAATGAATGGATGGAATCTCTGAAGGAGGGGTGGGAAAATACCAAACGGGCTTTACGAGAAGCGGCAAAAACCCATAAAATGCAAGCCGACAAACGCCGCAGCCCCCAAGTGCCATTCCAAGTCAGGAGCGAGGTCTACCTCTCAACAAAGTACCTAAAGTTAAAACTCCCTTGCAAAAAACTAGGACCAAAATTCATAGGGCCTTTCCCTATAGTGAAAGTAATCAACCCTGTTAGGGTACAGCTTAAACTCCCTCACTTGTTAGGGAAAGTGCATCCGGTCTTTCACAGCAGCTTGTTAAAGCCGGAGGTAGGCTCCCAGATCAGACCGGTAGATCAGGCAGCCCCAAAACCAATAGTGGTGCAAGGGGAAACACATTACAAAGTGAAAAAGAGCCTGGATTCTAAATTGCATAGGGGCCGGCTGCAGTACCTGGTGCAGTGGAAGGGGTACCCACTCTCCGAAGCCACCTGGGTCAAGAGCTGGGATGTGAAGGCAGATAGCTTGGTCAAACAGTTTCATGACAAGTACCCCCGGAAACCTAAGGGCCCTCCAGGGGGAGGAAGGGGGGGGGTTAGGCTGAACCTTGAGTAACCTCTCTGTGCTTTCTTTTCTTTGCAGGAAGTCCGTTTCAATTGGGGGGGGCGCCTGTCAACCCTGAAGCTGACCTGACCAAAGCCATTTTGTAGCTTCAGTGTTGCCACACTGGAGCTGAGGGATAGGGAGGGAGGAATAGAGATAGCTGGGGTTTTGTAGCCAAAACAAAATACTTTCTCCTGGGAACCAAGGACATTCTCACACCTGGTCGGAGAGAGGAGGAGTGACGTTACCAGGCAACCGGATGGCAACCTGATTGGACCATGTGACTGATTGGGGAAGGGGAAAAACTTTTACTTTTAATTAGGTGAAAACCGCGGGAACCTTCAGAGTTGGTTTTCACCAGAACTGTGCCAATATGATATATCCAATAAAACTATTCTTTGAGGAATCTACCTGCCTTGGAGTTTTGTTTGCTATGGGATTATTACTTGGAACCCTGACATTTGCCAAGAAAACTATAGGGACTTGTGCAGGCAGTCTCTAAGAATAGGACACGGCTGAACGAAAACAACAACAAAAATGATATATATTGTTAGGACTCTGTCCAAACAGTTGGGTTGGTTAATATAAACAAGCCACGAATCACTGTTTCTATGTATATATGTAATATTACTTTAAATGCATTGATGAATTCTGACTGGCAGTAATGGCCATAAGAGGGAGCTAGAGAACATGGTTAGCTCTCTCTCTCTTTTGCCGATTCATTGCTGAAGTGCCTATTGCTTGAAAGCTGAAATCTTTGTTTGCTGATTAAGACAAAGAAAGGCTGGTAAGGAGACTGCTGTACTTCTGAACACTGACTGACTGAACGTGTATGATTCGGACTGTTATTTGGACTGTGCTATTTCTTTAAGTAAACTATTTTTATACACTTTAATGTATCTGTTTATTGACTGAACCATTACTTATATCTACTGCAACATTACGGTTCACTGTGCAAGCCTTCAGAAGCAGAGGTTACTCTGCACAATTCCTTAACATATATATTTACCTGCACCCATAACAATATATTTAGCTCACTAGAGCAGGGGTCCTCAACCCCTGGGCCATGGACCGATACCAGTCTGTGGCCCGTTGGAAACCGCGCTGTGCAAGTGGTGGGCGAGCGTGCAAAGCTTCATTTGCACATGTGCAGGAGCTAGGTTGCGCATGTGAAACCTTCCCCTCCACCCTCCTTGCTGCTGCTGCTGCTTACTGCTGCTGCCGGTCGGTGGAGCCAGAAAGGTTGGAGACCACTGTACTAGAGACAACGTCCCCCTTCATACCATGACTGTGGTATATCCTCTTAATGGGACTGACATAGGAGCATGTTCCTCACAGTTCAGACATGACAAGGGAAGTCTATTTTAAGTCAGGTCCAACTTCTGTTGATTACTTGGGTACTATGTATTAGTTTTTTCTAAGATGCTTTTTAAAACTTTCCAGTCTAGTAGAATGGTATGTTATGGGTGCTGATACTTGGTAACTGGCAGGCCTTTTCTGCTGTGGCACTGGTATAGTGGAATCTTCTGCTCCTGGAGATGAGGCTGACTCCATCACTCCTGAACTTCGGAAGGTCCCTCAAAATGTGGTTATGCCCGCAGGCCTGGGAATCCCAGGGGATGGGAGAACTCATGAGGTGGCTCCCTTATTATTAACATCCATCTATTATTCTCTCTCCCTATTGTAGCTTTGCTTTTATCATTTTTAATTTTTTAAAATAATATTATATAATGGTTTTCACCAATGATTGTCTTATTTACTGTTTTTACTGGATTGTTGTACATCACCCAGAGTGACTTTCTGTGAGACAAGAAGCCATATAAGTTTGATAGACAGACAGACAGACAGACAGACAGACAGACAGATGATAGAACGACAGGACAATATATAGACAGACAGACAGATATGCCAATCTTGTCCAACTGCTCAGTTTTACACAACTAAGCAAAGATGGCTAGGTGTTGTTACCAAGTTGGGAAGTTCATATGGCATATATCAGTGATGGCTAACCTTTTTGTTGTGTGCCGAAAGCACGCGTGTGCACCCATAATGCAATGCGCACATGAACCCCCCACGTGCCCCACCCCCCCACGTGCAAACCCCCTGTGTGCGCCCTGCCCCCATGCATGCGTCTCCTGCATGCTCCCCGCCCCTGCGCATGCACGGCAGAGACCCGAAAACCAGCTGGCCAGTGGGAGGCGCGCGCATGCGCAGTGGAGCTGAGCTGGGGCGATGGCTCGCATGCCCGCAGAGAGGGCTCTGCGTGCCACCTGTGGCATGCGTGCCATAGGTTCGCCATCATGGGCATATATAATGTATACCTATGTACGAGGTGGCGAGGTGGCGCAGTGGTTAGAGTGCAGTACTGCAGGCTACTTCAGCTGACTGTTCAGCAGTTCAGCGGTTCAAATCTCACCGGCTCAAGGTTGACTCAGCCTTCCATCCTTCTGAGGTGGGTAAAATGAGGACCCAGATTGTTGGGGGCAATATGCTGACTCTGTGAACCGCTTAGAGAGTGCTGTAAAGCACTGTAAAGCGGTATATAAGTCTAAGTGCTATTGCTATTGCTATGTGCTACATGGAAGTCCTTGTATATCCTCTTTGATATTCATACATAAATTGCATTATTTATTCAGAGTACACAAAGGCATATAGTATTACTTTGAAGAAAACACATATTAACCTGGCTTTTCCCAGGCACATCTTTATAATATATGTTTGCTATACAGTACTCATAATATATGTTTTCCATACTCATGAAAAACCTTATTGATATACAAAAGAAATAATAGGTAATCCTCGACTTTCAACCATTCATTTAGCAACCATTCGAAGTTACACCACCACTAAAAAAAGTGACTTATGACTGGTCCTGATGCTTATAACCGTTGCAACTTCTCCATGGTCATGTGATCAAAATTCAGGTGCTTGGCAATCAGCATGTATTTAACAATGGCTGCAGCATCCCGGGGTCATATGATTACCCTTTGCGGCCTTCCCAGCTGGCTTCTAACAAGCAGTCATTAGGGGAAGCCAGATTTGCTTAATGACCACAGGATTCATTTAATAACTGCAGTGATTCGCTTAACACTGGTAAAATTGAACCTGACTCACTTAACAACTGCCTCACTTAGCAATGGAAATTCTTATCCCAACTGTGGTTGTATTCGTAAGGGTTGGTATGCTGTTCCTGGTGTGCACATACTTCAAACATATGTACTGATTTGATTTTAGAAGGCGTTTTTTTTAACATTTCAGTACAGCTTTTACAAGTATTTCTGTGGTCATACCTGTCAGTCAGTCTTGACTCCTGGGGATTGCATAGAAACATTATCTTAGCAATACAGGTAGTCTTCAAATTACAACCATTTGTTTAGTGACCTTTTGAAGTTGCAGCCCTGAAAAAAGGGCCACTTTTTTTATGACCACTTTTCACCCTTGCAACCATGGCAGCATCCCCATGGTCATGTTTTCAAAATGTGGGCGCTTGGCAACTGGCATGTATTTATGATGGTTGCAGTGTCCAAGGGTCATGTGCAGGGGTGGGTTCCTCCCAGTTCGGACCGGTTCACCCGAACCGGTAGCGACCCGCTGGTGACATCACGATGACGTCACCGGTCCCGGTCCGTGGGCGCCGCCATCTTTTTTTAAAAAATTTTTTTTGAATTTTTCCGGGTTTTTTCTTCTGCGCATGTGCAGAAGCCGAGTTTCTGACATTGCGCATGCGTCGACATCTTGTTTTCGGCTCTTTTTTAAAAAAATTTTTTGGATTTTTCAGCACTGCCCCGTCCACTCACTTACTCCTCACCGCCTAAGCTGCCTTAGGAGAACTGCTCCTCGGCTCCAGCCATGCGTTTTCAAGCCAGGGCTATTGCAATAGCTTTTCACTCCAAGCAGCTTGAAAATGCATGGCTGGAGCCGAGGAGCGGTCCTCCTCCTTAAAAAGCTCCAAAACTGCTCCAAGCGTGGGTTCCTTGTGGGGGCTGGCATGCCTTCCCCTCTGCCACCAGCCTTGGGAGGAAGGTAAGGTCGTGAGCCCTTAAGCAATTAATCCGGCCGCACAGGATAATGACGCTGCCCCGCCCACTCTAGCTTCTGTGCTTAATTGCTAGCTTTCTTTAGTTCAGAAGCAGCCGCCTGGGGGAGGGTTTTTTTGTTGTTGTTTCATTGCCTGTGTTCCGGGACCTAAATTGATTAGCTGTATAATTACCAGAGTAAGCCTATTTAACTTAAAAGTTTTTCTTTTCTTTGTCACCCCTCCAATTCTAAATGAAACTTGAGGTGTTTTGAATTGTCACCCCTCCAATTCTAAATGAAACCTGTCCTTTCTGATCAGTCCTCCTGATTTGGCCTCTTTTAGATTTAATCGGCATTAAGGTATTGCCTGTAACATTTACTTTATATATAATATTTACCTTTTAAAGCAGATTGGTGTGTGTGTGAGAGAGAGCAAATCGGTGGGGGTTGTGTTTGGCTACAGACAATCTCAATGGGGTTTATATAATTTGAAATCTGTTTGTTTTAAATAAAGTAAGAAATGCAGATTAATATTGCTGGAAGTAGTAACAAAAGATAATTCCATAAGTTAAATGCATCAGAAATCAATTTACAATACATAAAATAAAGATATATGGTGTATTCAGAGAAATGCAATGCTAATGGATTTTAGAGTGATTCTCTTTCCCAAATCTTGAGGGTTTTAGTTGCAGTCTTAATTGGTGCAGTTCTCAGTCTGGTTTATTGTGTGGTCTTCTGAAACATACAATCAGGAGTTATTTTGAAGGAAATCCTGTTTGTTTTATTCTTTTTTTAATGGCCTATTTTAAGAAGCCTGAAGCTGCTGTTGTACTGAAATTAGGCAAGTGGCAAGAAAGTATGTGCTCTTTTTCCCTTGGGGGTGTGTCTTATTAAATAAATAGATGCGCTTGGGTTCAGCAAGTACAGCTTAGGAAGGACAAAGGCAAAATGGACTGCTAAATTGGCCACAGCC